>JBAMIE010177492.1:0-13813 GCA_037177295.1 Kaempferia parviflora | reverse complement strand
CCTAAACTCATTTTCCGTCCTTTCTCGAGCGAGCTTCCTCGGTTTCTCGTCCCTCGAACTATCGCGCACGTCCTTCTCGCTCCACCGGTGTACTCTTCCCAACTTCTCGTCCTTCGGATGCGCTGGGCCCATCGTCTTTCTTCTGCGTCATCCTTCTCATCCACCGAGTCTTTCACTCGACTTCTTATGTTCCTAAGCTCCTGCACACTTAGACACAAGGTTAAATTACGACAGTACCTAACTTAACTTGGTTGATCATATCAAAACTAACCTAGGGCACCAACATAAGTAATGAGGAACTAATGTCTCTTGTAAAATGTTATGTGGATAATTCAACAAATTTTGTTGTGGTTGAAGAATTAATACTGGATAGCTTTTTTGAAAGTGAATGAATTTGAACTTTTTACTGAACTAAAAAATGTGTTGAATGATCTCGAGCTTAATATTGATGATACAAGAGAGTAGGGGTATTACAATGGATCTAATATGAAAGGAAAGTATAACGGGGTGCAAAAAAAGATCATTTTAAATAAATCATAGAGCATTGTATACACCTTATTGATGTCATAGTCTAAATTTGGCATTAAATGATATGACTAATTGTTGTTCTAAAGCCATATCTATGTTTTGAGTGATACAACATATTTATTCATTATTTTCCTCTTCTACCAAGCATTGGAAAGTTTTTAAAGCTCACTTAGAAGGCATGACAATTAAGCAATTGTCACAAACTCATTGGGAAAGTCATGTAGAAAGCATAAAATATATCTTCGATCGACTATGTCACAAGAAAGATTAAATACAAGTTAATTGAAAATAGTAAGATATGTTCTATTTAAATGATTATTGGTAATATTTATCTTTTTTATTTTTGATTATATTTTACAATATTAAATGTTATTTAACTTCATATTTTACTTTACATGTTGTAGGCTCGCTAAAAAACGATAACAATATGCATTGTACTTTTATAGCTAAAACAGAAGTAAGGCGTACTGTATTAAATGATTACTAGTAAAAATTATTTTTTTATTACATTTCAAAATATTCATGTTATTCAACTCTTTATTTTACTATATATTTTATAGACTCACTAAAAAAATGTTGATCGCGTGTCGAAAGAAGGACCATATTTTAAAGTGTAAATGATTTTTTAGTTATAATAACAGTGAGATTCTTTCTTTGTAAGGGACCCTTTTTTTTTTAAGCTCGACTTAATTAGGTCATCAAAATGGGTATCCCTTTTGAGAATTCCACAACTTTAACACTCTTTGGTCAATTGACTAAGGAAAAATTTGTTGGGGAGGGAATATTTTTGCTGTGAGAATTTTTTGTGAGGGGATTGCTAGGGTGTTAGCAAAAAAATCATTGGAAATTTAGACTTGAATAGAGCTTGACGACCTATGCTAACCAAAAAAATATATAACATGCCACAACGGGTTAACGTAGTTGATATTTATATGTATATTTGCTTCAAAAGGTTTAGGAGTCAACTCACAACGGATGTAAAATAACTCGTTAGGTGTTTGACGTCTTCCATGCAAAGAGTACATTGCTGCGCTATGACAAAATGTTTCAATGATTTTCCTATTTGTATCTTGATATGGAACGTAACCGACGATGTTGAACCGATTAGGATGAGCAATATCATCTTTTGCTCCACTAGAAAAAATATATATATAACATAATCTTTTGAATACTAATATTTTTTTCTTTGGAATATTGAGAAAATTTCTTAATAAATCAGGAATCTTTCAAGTTGTTGAGTGAAAAATATACACCCAACTGCCAGAACAATGGCTGCCTATGTAATTAATTATCAACAAAGGATTTCCCTTCACTATGAAATTAAATCACTTTTTCATTCTTATCAACCATATAATAATCTCCACACACACAAAAAAAAAAAAAAATACATTCTTTTTATAGTTTTATTTTCCCTTGAAAAAAAATAATCAAAAAACAATTAAAAAAATGAACACATGTTAGGTAATTTTGTATCATTATAGTAAATGATTATGCTCATCTTAGATGGTTCTTACAGTTCATCTTCAAATTATATAAATAAATCATAGTGCTAGTTTATAGCCGAGGGTGGGATGAGTATTTTTTTTTCTAAATAAATCACGGGACATGTGTCCGTCAGAAATTGACTCCTTGCTCTTTTATAGTAAAAGAGTCACCTTCTAACTAATTGGACACCCCACCGGGACAGACAATTTTAATTTGCATCACTGAACACTGATCATACAGTTTCAGTACTATGCAATTTAAGCTACATCGATCTATTAGTGAGTTTAATTGAACTAATCATGCACAAGCCTATTCAATTGCTGTAGTTGAGTGCACACGAAGAACTTCTAACTTGCAAGAAGTCTATGAAGGGAACTCCGCCAATATGCTTCCTCCACTGGTCGTCGTCGTCGTCGTCGTCGTCATCTTCTACCTCCTCCTCTTCTTCTTGCTCCACGCTCGAGCTGCACTTGGTGGTTGCCTCCCCAGACTCTGCACCACTGCTCTTTACTTGCAGGGAATCATAGAACTCCACTGCTCAAGCACAGAAAATCCACAAATTAACTTGTCCATGGCTAGTCAATCATCAATGAAAATGGCCAAGGGCCCAAGGCTGACTGATGATCACCTGCAGCCCCATGCATCCTGATTGGCAGGGTTCTTCCGGCCGCCGCCGCGCGTGTAGTAGTCGAGCAAAGAGGCCTCTTCCGCCGGGCGGCGAGGACATGCCAGTGGTTCTTGATCGCGTTGTCGGTGCGGCCAGGGAACATCCTGGCGATTGCCGACCACCTGTTGCCGTGGAGGATGTGCGCCGCCAGCAGCCTCTCCTCTTCCTTCTCCGAGAACGGCCTCCGGTCGATCCTCGGGTCCAGCTGGTTGAACCACCTCAACCTACAACTCTTTCCTACATAAAATCGATCTTAAAAAAAATTCAAGAAATGAAAATCGGATCACAAAATCATCATCATCATCATCATCATCATCATCATATATCAGCAGCACCTGTTCTTCCTGGAATGTTCTCTGCGATGGCGTTCCAGTTGCGAGGGCCGAACCTAGCGACCGTGTCCCTGAGCTTCTCGTCCTCCTCCGGCCTCCAGTGGCCTCTGCTCATGACGATCGATCGATCGACTTAATTGCAGTCTACAGATGGAGAAATTAAAGAATTGAAACTGCTTCGGGTGCAACTACATTAGTTGTTTGACATATAATTAATTAATAATATATGTGTCGGCCTGATCGAGAAGGAGATTGAAGATAGTTACGTACGGTTGCACCACACACGCTGATGCTACTGGTGACCTAACTAATGTTTTGTATTTTAATTAAGGAAGACAGAGAGATCGAGGGTTTGTGGGGGTTTGCTTGGTGAGTAGAGTTCCGTTCTCCTTTCAACATCTACTTGTCCAATTTTCTAACCTACTTACGAAAACTAAACAATTAGGTGGTGTTTGATTTAGGAGTTTAGAACGAGGGAATTAAATCATTCCTAAATTAAAGTATTTAGTTAATGAGTTTAGGATTAAGAAAATGGAACCATTCATAAATTTTTAGGAATGAATAAAATTCAATCATATAGATTGGTTTTGAATTTATTACCGATTCTTAATCCTTCTAGCAATAACAGTCTTGTGGCTCCGACGGCACCAAGGGTAGCAACAACCGCATGTTGGAAAAAAATAGAAAAAATAAATAAAAAATGAAAAAAATGAAAAAAATGAAAAAAAAATGGGGAAAATGAAAAAAGTTGAACAAATTTGAAAAAAAAATTGAAAAATTAAAAACTAAAAAATAGAAAAAATAGAAAATTTTAGAAAAGATAGGGAAAAAAATTTAAAAAAAAGGAGGGGTGGGGAAAAAACAAAAAAAATAATCAAGAGAGAATAAAAGGGGGAGAGAAAAAGAAAAAAAAATAATTTAAATTTTTAAAAAGATAATCATACCTGATCAGAGCTTATAAACCAAACAACAGAAAACTCATTCTCATTCCAGTCTACTATCAAACACATTCTCATTCTTATTCCTATGAAGAGAGATAAATGCAAATATACAAGTGGGAGGCGCATGGTGAAGTAAATTATATAGGTCATAAGTTCTTGGAAAATCGATTCCTGACTATTGCGCTAAAAATGGCATACGTCTACTGTCTGCGCTATGCCCAAAGCCTTTTAGATGTATCTCAAGATTACATTATGTGTGATTCAAGACATGACCGTCGAATGAGATCATAAATAAAACCATTATGTCATGTGTTAGCTAACCTTAAGTATCTTTTCATTCTTTTTCTACAGTTTACTGTTCAATTACTTTCATAGCACCCATGATGACTTAGTATGGGTTCGCAAGAACGATCATGGTAATTGTTGTGGACTCTACCATTCCAATTACAATCTCATTTAATGGAAACGGTCACGGCACTATATATAAATTTAAATAAGTTTAATAATAATATTATTATTAGTTTGATTAATAATAATAAGTTTATTAAAATAAATAAATCTAAATATATAAAATTTATTTAGTAATTTTCAAATTTTAAACAAATTGTATAGAATATTTTTAGGGGATAATTTGATTATGTTTTATTAAATTATCGAGTTAATTTAATTTATTAATATATAGTTTTAATTAAAACTAAGGTTTTTAGTCTTCTTACAACACTTCCTCCACCATCCAAACCAACGTCACTCTGTTTTCGAGTATCCGACGAGAATCATCTGCCGCCGCAAACAATTTCTCAATTTGTTTCCTCCTCCCAGGGGCACCGCAGGCTTCACTGCCAGCTGACACTCCTTGTTCTTTCCCAGCACGAGCAGCCGGAGAATAATCTCCGCCGGTAGCCTGCTGCCATGAGATGCCGCTGGAGAAAAGTCCGCAAGCGGCTGCTGTTCCGTTCCGTTCCTGCTGTTCCAATCCGTTCTTTTGCTGTTATAATGTCCGAGAACAACGTTACATTTCAAAGCAAGTCACGTTATTTACCAGAACTTTGGAACGGCCGTTTTGGCCGTTCCACGTCCATTGCGATGAACCATGAGTATCAGGAGGATCTCACTGGGTAACTCTAGCACGTATTGGTCTATGTAGATCTGACCATATCACAAGAGGAAGATTCGTCAGTGATGTTGTCTAGCACATTAGTTTGGACCTTTCTAATTGGGAGAAAGCGAAGATGATCCTCGGAATTTGTAGTGATGCATGGCTTGGCATGTGTTGAAGCACAAGGGGAATGTATATCTATTCTCTTGGCATTTGTTCAACTTGCACAAATAGATGATGAGCTTTGTTGAAACCTTTGATGCTCAATTATAGAGAAGAAATATGAGCCTTGATTAGTTTTGTTATATAGAAGATCAAGGATGGCCATGGTTGCGATGCGTTGGAATTGCATAACGGATGCCTCTTTGAACAAAGTGAAGTTCATTTCGAAGCCTTGGAGTTGTGTGTACTTCATCTCCAATGCCCCTTAGAAAAAGTGAAGTTCATCTCTAAGCCATTGAATGTTCAAACCCTAATGCCTTCTTTTACTTTGGGCCACGAACGATGAAAGAGATTGATTTACATAGAAATTGAGATAGAATCCCTTGTTTACTTAATATAAATGGAAAACATATTTAATATATAAATTATCAGTCAGTAATTATTCATTTTGACACTTCAGTGTAAGGGAGATCTCTTCCTTTGGTATGATCTCTAAGCTTTCAATAGCAAATTATAACATGCAAAAAATGTGCTCAGAGGTAGATCAATTTGTATAAAGGAAATTTCTTCCTTACCATTTAGGAAGAAAAAGTTTGAAAAAAAAAAAAAGAGATTCATGGTCCATAACAGACGTGGTCCAACAAAATTACTTCAAAATATATGGGAAACGACCAAGAGGCAAAGGGCCAAAAAAACACAACAAAGGAAATACAGCGATAAAGAATCTTCTCACGTGATGTTTCTGAGTTCCTCTTAATTCCTAGGCCTGGTAAATTAGAAGCACTTCCTGTGCACTATTGATGGCCCAGACTCATCATACTCTGCCTTGGCGATCCACATCTGCAATTAAGATCAAACGATACATCAGCAACTCTATAAAAGTAAGGTTGATCAACATGTAATTTGAGTTTCACCTGTTGGAAGGTGCTAAGTGAGGCCAAAATGGAGCCTCCAATCCAAACACTGTACTTTCTCTCAGGAGGAGCGACCACTTTAATCTTCATGCTGCTTGGAGCCAAGGCAATGATCTCCTTGCTCATCCTGTCGGCGATGCCGTTAAACATGGTGGTTCCTCCACTGAGAACAATGTTTCCATAGAGATCCTTCCTAATATCGACGTCGCATTTCATGATGGAGTTGTAGGTGGTTTCATGAATGCCTGCAGCTTCCATCCCAATAAGGGATGGCTGGAAAAGGACCTCTGGGCAGCGGAACCTCTCGGCACCAATGGTGATCACTTGCCCATCAGGGAGTTCGTAGGTCTTCTCCACGGATGAGCCAGTCTTGGAAGTCTCCAACTCTGCCTCATAGTCAAGAGCAATGTATGATAGTTTTTCCTTCATGTCTCTGACAATTTCACGCTCAGCAGTGGTAGTGAAAGAGTAACCGCGCTCTGTCAGAATCTTCATGAGGTTGTCAGTAAGGTCACGGCCTGCTAAATCCAGACGAAGTATGGCATGTGGGAGAGCATATCCTTCATAGATTGGCACCGTGTGGCTAACACCATCACCAGAATCCAGCACAATACCTGCACAAAAGTTTCGTCCAACAAAAAAAAAAGCAAATTGCATATCGCATGAATGGGAACTGAAAAAGAAATACATTACAATTTTAAGTAATTTTGTACCAGTTGTGCGCCCACTAGCATACAGAGAGAGGACAGCTTGGATAGCAACGTACATAGCAGGAGCATTGAAGGTCTCGAACATGATTTGAGTCATTTTCTCACGATTGGCCTTCGGGTTGAGAGGAGCCTCCGTAAGGAGAATTGGGTGTTCTTCAGGGGCTACTCGAAGCTCATTGTAGAATGTGTGATGCCATATCTTTTCCATGTCATCCCAATTGTTCACAATACCATGCTCAATAGGATATTTCAAGGTCAAAATACCTCGCTTTGATTGAGCCTCATCCCCAACATATGCATCTTTCTGTCCCATGCCTACCATCACACCTGTGTGGCGTGGACGGCCTACAATGCTAGGGAAAACAGCCCTCGGAGCATCGTCACCAGCAAATCCAGCCTAAAATGAGAAAATTGGTTAAGTTTTTTCATTTCATGAGTAATTTTGTTGATTAGAGTGATTTAAAGTTTAGAATCACTGATGCATAAGCTGCATATAGAAAAGGAATCTTAATTTACCTTAACCATCCCAGTGCCATTGTCACAGACAAGAGGTTGAATATCCTCACCCTCAGCCATTGTCTTTATAAAGAGAGTTCCTGTAAATATGAACCATATTCAAAAGTATCCATCATTTTAACATTAATGACTACCAGAAACACCATAAGAGGTTGTTAGATCCACCAATTGTAGTATTGCTTTTTACACCATTTGTTCATTTTTCCCTAACAACAGTGTCATAAGGTCAATGTCCATTCGAGATGCAATAACAACTTATTGTCAAAAAGAAAACAAATTCTTGCAAAAAAATTTTCATCCTGATCAGTTTAATCAAACATCAGTGGAACCTACTTCAAGCATAACAACATAAGATAATGTAGCCTCCACGGGTTGGCACAGTTGGTAAATACATAGATGGTTGCTCCAATAGGTCTAGAGTCAATTTCCAATAGGTACAAAATGTCTCGTTGGGTGTCTAACCTCTCCCATTCAAAGGGTCGTTGTGCTAGGGCAAAAAATGCCCCCCCCCCTCCCCCCCGGATGATTTAACTGCTTGTATCTAGTCGGGGGTTGGTAATACTGGTCGCCCTGGAGTGAGTGTTATCACCTTTTGTTCCAACATAAGATACTGTGGTCGTACTAGTCTTATTAAAAATTCATGATAGTTTGGAAATCCAAGCTCATAATGGCAAACACTGCCAATATCAGAATATGTAGAAGCTAACTACTGGCTCTAGAAAAATATACTACACAATTTCAACTTTATTGGATTCCCTCAAGAGTTGATGAAGCATGAGGTGCAATAGTTCTACATGGATAAGGGTGTGAGGGGATGTGTTGAAGAATGAAGCCTCATGCCATAGTTGCACATGGATGAATGTTGTGGTTTACAAGAATGTCCCTTTCATTCACATGCCATGAGATACTACTATATGAGAAAAACACTCCAAACAAACTTGCGTGGGATTCAAAACTCATGTATTATTATGTTTGACCTGTAACATATTTAACTTGGCATGGACTGCAGAAGTATATTCTAATCTTTTGTGAAATAAAAATACTTGCAATATACAACAAATCTATTTTTTCTATTTTCTCACTATGTGATTCATACATTATTTTTATTCTTTAAAATTCTCTTTAAGAATACTTATCCAAAATAGCTTATTGTATCAATGGACAACTTCCATCCAAATAATGAATCAAGTGTAGTTCATTATTATTTCAGTGGTCTCCGAGAGAAGCCATATCATGAAACAGAGACCTCTCTGCTCGTTTGGATCATCTTGAAGGACTGAATTCACTTACTGCATTTTCCAAAAATTGGTATTCCAATCCTGTTGAATTCCAAGGGAATAGCTATTTGGATGCACAATGAATTTGGAAATAACAATTCTCACATAATTGATATTTCCCTTATCAATCTTCCATAACTATTACCTGTATCGAATCCACGAATATTTATTTTGATAATGTTGGAATTTTTTATCCCACGAATCAAACCAAGAAGTAATAATTCATAGTAAAAAAAGTCCTGTTATGTTTCATTCTCTAGCAATAACGATTTCCTAATTATTTCCATTCCGTGAATCAAATGTAGTGTTAAAGAAATTCTTGCATAATGTACACCTAGAGTTCAAATGCATTTTTGCTGCATTTAAATGGAGTCATGGACGAAACTATTTTCTATTCTACCAGCCTATCTTCATCCAGAAGTGAGCTTCACCTTCCTATTTCATAACACGACCATCTAGATGAGATATGGAAGAATCCAAAATGACAGAAACAAACAATCTTGTGAAACACAGATGAAATCCTCAACAACTAAGTCTTTTCTTGCCGTATACATGCAAACAACACATACTACCGACCTAGAGTTGCAGTTTGCTACTCACAAGAAGTAATTACCCCCCAAATACCCATTTAATTCTGTCTTCCCTTTCCCTCCAAAAGAAGCAAGATACACAACAGGTACAGGCTTTACAGATCCTATTCTTCACGGAATTGAGAGTGGAATTTATGGCCCGAGCATATCCACGATATTGGAAATGATGCAACGTGACAATAAAAACAGAAGCAATCTACGATGAAATTGAAAGTTCATTGATAAAGGCTGGCCACACGCATTTTGAACATAGAGAGAAAAAACTAGAAAACCCCCTTTCTTGTCAACATCAATGCGAGGAACTGACGACATGGAACTCGAACAACAACTTCATCCCCGCAAAAATAACACAACGACGAATCGGAGAAAACGATAGAAAACGTGTCGATAATCTGCATGGCAATCATATAGATTAGAAGAATACCAAAAACGGAGGCAAGAAACGGAGGAGTGTCGGAAGGACGATCGCCGAGTGCAAACCCTCGCTCCCTCTCGCTGGTTTCCAACTCTGGCTCCGATTTCGTTCTTCCAGTGCTGACTTATAAATGCCGAAATGCCCGCAGGAAGCGGAGTATGCGCGCGTTCGCTTCGTGTGCCGCTGCCGCCGCGTGGCAGGCTGTACCAGTGGGCACCCGGGCATCGAGACCCTACTTTTTTGCCACGATTTGTTATATTTGAATTGCCTTGAAATTAGAAGGACTTCTGTCTCCACGTATGAAAAATGGCTATAAATGTTATCCAATAATTTAGATTTTAGCATTAAAAATTTTTATTGAGTTATTTAAAAAAAAATACATCCAATTAGAATAAGTTTTAGTCAAAATTTTATAAGTCCAAAATAGAGAAGACCCATCCACTCCGTCCATTAGTAATGAGCTCATAGCTTGCTCACAAGCCTAAGTAAAATCTGTTAAACCAAATTAATCGACAAAACTGATAGAATAAGAAGTTATAAAAGAAAAAAGTAAAGTTGGAGGCTCAAATTCCTCCTCATTACTATAGTTGTAGATAATCATGTGCTCCAACATCTCCACTTGCAGAGCAAGCATGTGAAGTGAAACATCATTGCAAGAAGCCCAACCAAGCCACCTGATTCAATTAACAAAAAGCCAGGGAGACAGACAGAAACTCACTCCCACTGCCTAAATTATTAGACCTATCAAGTAAACACACAGCAATCGACGGACCCATTCAACCAACACAATCCTTTCTCTTTGCTTAACGAATTTGCTCATTCATATACCAAACCTCAAACCACAGATTTGATGCTTCCAAATAGAACAGAATGCTTACATACTAGAAGAGATTGAGAAGAGAATGAGCGGAAGAGGAGAGAAAATGACAGAAGAAAAATGGCATGATGATGAATATATGTATCAATGGAGTCACTGGAGAGGATTGTGTGTTCTGAACAACAGAAGAAGAAGAAGAAAAAGAACAAATTGTGCTTCGAATTGAAAGAGGGGCAAACAACATGCAAGAAATGAAAAGAACGTAACCATGATCACAGTTCGATTTTAAGAGTGGTCATCTTCTTCCAAGCTTCGTGGAGTGTCGTGCTGGTCTCGGTTGGACGATCCTAAGCTCGACTTTCGGATCTCGTCGAGGCGGACAGCCACCTCGGACATCTGAGGCCGCTTGTCCGGGTACTGCGCCACGCAGTCAATGGCGAGCTGCAGGAGCTGAACCATGTCGTCTTCCACGTTCTGGTACCGCAACAGCTCCACGTCGAACACCTCGGCCGTCCATTCCTCTCTGACGACTGATTGCACCCATCGGGGGAGGTCGATGGGCTCCTCGTTGAGAGCAGCCTGCGTCGGGGCTTTGCCGGTGAGCAGCTCGAGCAGCAGGACGCCGAAGCTGTAGACGTCGGCCTTCTGGGAGACCTTCCGGGGGTCGGTGACCTCGGGCGCTCGGTATCCGGCGACGCGGCTCGCGGTGAGGCTGGAGCCCACGAGGAGGGCGAGGCCGTGGTCGGAGACACGGGCGCTGTACGACTTGGTGAGGAGGACGTTGGAGGACTTGATGTTGCCGTGCGAGGAAGAAGGGCTCGTGGAGTGAATGTACTCGATGCCGTAAGCGGCGGCGAGGGCAATGCCGGTTCTTGTTTCCCAGCTGAGAGGCGTTCGACCAGATCCTCTGTTACCTGAACATTAATCGAGCAGAAGTTTGATGTTTTGAAGAATCGAGTCGTGTTCTTGACGAAATTGATGAAGAATTCGAATGGAGGATGGTGTGGATTTTGGGGGAGTACCGTGCAAGAGAGCAGAGAGGCTTCCCATGGGCATGTACTCGTAGACCAGCAGCTTCTCGTCCTTGCTGAAGTAGTAGGCCATGAGGGGAACCAAGTTGGGGTGGTCCATGGCGGCGATGGCCTCGATCCTCTCCGTGAACTCCGGCTCCGGCAAGCTCACGTCTTTGAGCCGCTTCACCGTCACCGTCGAGCCGGTCTCTAGTACTGCCTTGTATGCGATCCCGAACGTGCCCTTCCCTAGCCCCTCCGCCGACGCCCGCAGAAGGTCCTCTAGGTCGAACCGCCTCGCCGCGTCGCCGCCCAAGAACACCAGCTTCTTCGCCCCGGACGACTCCGAGGATGAGCCCTTCGCTGCCGCCGCGCTGACGTTGCGGCCGCCGCCGCCGCCGCTGCCTTCCTCTAATCCCCTGTTCCTTTGCTCTCCCGCCTCCGTCTCTGCCCCTTTCCTGCCCGTCGCGGCTGTGGCGTCCCAAGACCGCGCCTTTCGCCTTCGGCAGAGGAGGATCAGCGCCGCGAGGGCGATGAGGAGGAATACGGAGGCGCCGATGGCGATCCCCGCGATCGCTCCGCCGGAGAGCCTATTCTTCTTCCTGTTGTTATTTGTCTCCGTTCCGCCGCCGGGACGCCCTGAAGCGGGAGTCGGTGCCGGCATCGACGGGGAGGGCGCGATCTCGCCAGGGCACGGCCCCAGGGGCCCTCCGCAGAGCGCCGTGCCAATGAACGCGGACGCCGGCTGGGAGCGGAGCCTGACCGGGATCGACCCGTTGAGGTGGTTGTAGGACACGTTGAACTGGACGATGCCACCCAGATCGAGCCCCGAGATCTCGCCCGTGAGGTTGTTTTTCTCGAGGTAGAGCGTGCTCAGGCGAGTGAGATTGTTAAGCCCCAGCGGGATCCCTCCGGAGAACTGGTTGTCAGCGAGGTTGAAGCGAACGAGATTGCTCAAGGAAGCAACAAAATCCGGAATGCCGCCGGAGAGGCGATTCCCCTGGAGGTAGAGGCTCCTCAGCTCCGCGAGGCCAGCGAGCTCAGCGGGGAGTGGGCCAGAAAGAGCGTTGAACCGGAGGCTGAGGGTGCGGAGCGCCGTGAGGTTGCCAAGCGCCGCCGGGATCGGCCCGAGGAGGCCTACCGCAGGGAGGCGGAGGGAGACGACGCGGCTCCGGTCGCAGCCGACGCCCTGCCACGGGCAGGGCGCGCCGGGGGCGCTCGCGTTCCAAGTCCGCAGCACCGACCGGGCGACGGCGGCGCGGAATGCCAGGAGCGCGGCCTCGTCGGAGGCCAGGTCGGCGTCGCCCCCAGAGAGGAGGCAGAACAAGAGGAGGAAAACGAGCGGCGGCGAGGCCATGCGGGATGGCGGTGACCGTACGAGCGGTGACCAGATACCACGACAAAACCTTTCCCCCGCCCTCCTGTTTCCTTTCTCCTGCTCTTTCCTTTGTAAAAAAAACAAGAAGAAAGACAAGAGAGAGAAGACAGCGGAAGGCAAGCAGAGCAGCTGAACACCAAACTGCGATGCTCTATCGTTTACTTATCATTCACGATTAGGTACGATGAGCGATAAACTAAGAAAGGCGAATAGAGAACGAAGAGGTTAAAGGAAACTCGTATGGACGGCTTTGTGATGAGATTAGCAGTAGGTGAGGATCCTCCCATGGAAACAAGGTGAAATGAGGGACTGTTTTTCACTCAAAGGGCATGAATGTTGTGTGTACAATGTAGAATTATATATATATAATTCGTCCTAGTAAACAACGCGGGAGTAGAAAGGTAGGTTTGGGGAAGGTGAAGACCAACGGCAGTGGGATTAAGTGTGTTAGTTTGGAAAAAAACAAAACAAAGCAAATTGTTTGTTTGATAAAAGGATTTGATGAGAATTGTGTGGTCAGGATTTTAATAAGGATTTCTTCTAGGAGGGTTTATTGGAAACATTATCGCGGTAAGAAATTGTTCAAACCATATGTTCTTGTTACGACTTGTGCGAAGCTAGAACCCTGTTAACTTGAGTTACAAGGTATCTTCAATGGGAGGTTTTTAAAGAGGTTGTGAAATGAAAAAAGTTGAAGAAAAAAGTTTTAATTATTATGGATGTAAGATTTGAGGTTTGTAGTATAAGAAGGGTAGTATAATTTTAAAACTATTTTTTCATCTTAAAATTAACAATATGGATGAACTAGTAATTAATGATGTGAACAAAAATTAATAATGTAGGATCCATAAAAAAAAATGATATGAATATTTTTTAATTGTGGAGAAAGTTATTGGTTTTTATATTTTAGATGTGATATTGAGTTAACATATTGAAGACTACGATAACAAGCTCGTATAGAATTCTAACTATTAG
>JBAMIE010177442.1:0-26489 GCA_037177295.1 Kaempferia parviflora | reverse complement strand
TTTTATTTGTTCCTTCTTGTTTTTTTTTTTTTTTGTTTTTGTTTTTTTTTTGTTTTTTAAAAAAAGATGAAAACTGTGGTTTCTAAATCTCATTGCTGCTAATTTGAAGCATGAGATGCATAGCATCAAGGGCAGATCTTCCATCTCCCATGAACATGGAAATGTCTTTCTCGAGTCCTAGAGCTAGCTATGAAGCTAAGGATGATGGCATTAAGAGGTCCCTCGAGGTTTTAGACCCTCAAAGATTTCTGCTTGAAGGTCCTGTAATCTCTCCTTCTTCTTCTAGTCCTTTGAAGAAGAGATCAGTCTAATCGGGTTTGAGTTCTTTGAGTGAGATGAGCTCAAACCACCGAGCTGCTGCAGTGGAACTAGATAAGGTCTACAAGTGCTTTCGGACTCGAAGAAGGCTTTCAGATTGTGCCGTCCTCGAAGAACAGCGTTGGTATGGGTTTGATCCCCATGTTTTTACTTGTTCTTCTTCATTCTAAAAAAGACTTGCTTAGCATCTATATGTTTGAATTTGGACATTTTAGGTGGAAGTTGTTGGATTTTGTGTTGCTCAAGCTAAGTTCAGTGTCATTTTTCGATATCGAGGAACCAGAAACAGCAGTCTCTCGATGGTCCCGGGCAAGAACCAGGGCTGCTAAGGTAGTGACAATGAGAATTATGTTCATTTTGGTAGAATGTGCAAGGTTAAGCTTCTCCTTCTTGGATTGTTATTGTTGTTGTTGTATAGGTTGGTAAAGGTTTGTCCAAGGATGAGAAAGCTCAGAAACTCACCTTGCAGCATTGGCTAGAAGCAGTAGGCCTTCCACTGCACAACAATTCTTCTACATTTCAGTTCATGTTTTGCTTGCTTAAGTATCAGTAAACCTTCGATGCAGATCGATCCCCGGCATCGGTATGGCCACAATCTCCAATTCTACTATGAGTGCTGGCTTCAGTCTGAGAGCATGGAGCCCTTCTTCTATTGGTAAGTTTGGAGTATATAGTTTCACTGAATTGTGTTTGTGGTTGAGAAACTTAAACCACCATTCATGTGGCTTGTTATAGGCTTGATGTTGGAGAAGGAAAGGAGGTTAATATCGAAGAACAATGCTCTCGGTCGAGGCTTCAACGACAGTGTATCAAGTATCTTGGCCCTGTAAGCACTCGTAAAATAGGCATGTCGAACACTTGGATACGAGTAATCGTAGTGATCACTCATCACTTGATTTGCAGAAAGAAAGGGAGGCTTATGAAGTTATGATCGAGGATGGGAAGCTCTTGTATAGACAGAGCAGGCAATTTCTGAACACATTTGGTAGTGCTCAAGATGCTAAATGGATTTTTGTATTGAGCACATCAAAGAAATTATATGTTGGTCAGGTGAATTTCCTCAAAATTCATTTAAATATAAATAAGAATATAGTAAATGATCGAATTGACATAGGAGGATTCATATAGTCAACTCTTCTTAATTAGTATAATAAATTCTTGTTGCTATTCTTCAGAAGAAAAAGGGCAAGTTTCAGCATTCCAGTTTCCTTGCTGGAGGAGCTACATCTGCGGCTGGCCAATTAGTTGTAGAAGATGGAACTCTCAAGGTGAATCTTCACTAAATATGTTAGTTTATGTTTCAAACAAGTTATTCATAACGCGCTTGGTTTACCTACTTGATCATGATTAATTAGGCTGTGTGGTGTCATAGTGGGCACTACCGACCGACGAAAGAGAACTTTGAAGAGTTCATGAGTTTTCTTGTGGAGAATAAGGTTGATCTTGCCGATGTTGAGGTGAGCCAAATCACATGTATCTACTATGAGCTAAGTTACATAAGTGAAATCTCGAGTGTCTTGGATTTTAGATGAGTGCTAATTTGAGTGAACTATCGATCTAACTCGAGCTAGTCTATTCCTCTTGTTTGTCTTTGCCAGAAAGGTTCTAGTGGAGAGTATCATGAATTCAGTCATGCACTCAAAAATAACGACTCTGGACTCCAATTCACTGAAAGAGAAATCAGCTAGTACCTAAAAGTGAAGTGAATGGAGAAAAACTAAGTAGTGATGCAGCAGCAAAGAAATCTTCAATGGAGGCATTCAAGGAATTGAACTGCCATATCACGCTTGCCGATCTTGAACACGAGGTAAACAAAAAGATGGTAATCGAATCAGTTGAGAACCAGTTGCAAGTGTTCCTTTCTTTCTCCTCTTCCTCCATTCAATAGGCAAAACCCAATTTTCTAGAGGAGACCCAAGTAAATACTTTGTTTTGGGCAGGAAAAGACAATCTTCTTTATTCTACTTTCATGAATGACACTCATTTATTAACTATCAGATGATGTTCTTTCACAAATTCAATCAAAACTATCATGTTCCTCGAAGAAAATTTGAGATGCCACTTTGGAAACAAATTTAAAAAAATAAAAAATAAAAAAGAACTGATGTGTACCCTTGAAGTACATAACCCTTTCCGGTTGTTATTATCTCCGTGGCTGCATTCTTCTTAGAATCTCTTCCTGAACTTGCATTTCTTCAATCATCTGCTTCACGGTTATTGACTAATTCATCACAATCGCAAAATTTATGAGTGAGAAACTAGCTTTTTGGCAAAGTCTTGGCTAAAAGCCAAGATTCCTGTCTTGTGTGAGCTATTAGTTGTCCTCTCCATATGATAATTCACCCGAGGAATCACTTTCTAACAGCATCATGTCCTTTGGAGACATTGGTTCTTTGCTATGTTTCCCTGTAAGCACGAATAGCAAAATGATCAACCTAAAGTTTCCTGCTTAATTATGACAACGAACACAAACGTTGGCATTATTCACCTGAAGTAGATTGAACAAACTTCTTTGAATGTCGGCGTATAAGCTTCTTAGTTTTGGCAATAGTTAGTTGTCTAGCAAAGGGACTGAGCTCAACATCGCCATCACTCCATTCGCCATGTTCATTGTCATCCTCTCCTCTCATAGTTCTCAGGACATATGCTTTTGCCTTCTTTTTCTGAGTGTTGAACAATCCCCTTATTGAGGTCACAAATCCATCACCAGCTCCATCATTTCCTCTCTTGGGGAATGGCGTAGGAAATTGATCAGACTTTCCGCGTTGTTGTTCTCCATCACTGTCACTGAGGTTGGGATCATTGACAGGAAGGGCAGCAGCTTGGGAATCCTTTTGGCCCTGGATCTTATCTTTGAACTTCTTACCCTGAATCATGAGTAAAAAAAAATGAAATCGGGATGGGTTTTATCTCTAGTTGCGAAAAACAATTCAAGATTTCAAGGCATCATCACTTGCCTGCATGCCAGCTACTGATTTTAAAACTCCCCACACAATATGCTTCTTAACCCTTGCAAAAAGTCTCCTCCATGTTCCAGTAAATTCATCGCGGTGAAAAGTGTCCATCAGCAATCTAAAATCACTGAAAGCAATCCTTGAACCTTCGTATGTAACTAGCAACTCAACCTATGAAAACCAATTATTGTCTTAGTATTTATGCAAACTTGCAAGTTCACCATATAACTGGGTAACAAATTGTACCTGGCTTATTTTAATATTGTGAAATTCCTGCATTTTTTGTCTAGCTCTTTTGTCGTCATTGGATTTCACAGCCTTCTTTTCTTCATTAGTAATTTGACTACCAGATTTAAGTGCCTTGGAATCTTTTGTTTTGTTTTTAGAATCCTCAGCATGTGGGCTCCTATTTTCTGTTGCCGAATTAAAGAGACCACTTTGTGTAGACAAACTTTGCAAAACAAGTTCATTAGCAACAGAATCTGCAACAGTCTCTTCCCATGTTCGTCCCAAGGAAGAAGTCCGTCTAAGTTCCGGATTTGAATTTGATGCAGTATTGGATTTTGTGTTTTGCACTTTTTTCACCTGCACGGATACCCAACCATCTGAGGAAACATGCTAATAGAAAAAGATGGTACTGCACAGTTTGCATTCCTTTATGAAACTTCAGCTAATAACTGTGAACTAGCGAAACACTTTGTTTATGGATCAGCATAAATCCCTTATTAATGGGAAATTCAGTTGATGAACCTCATTTTTAGTTTATTACCAGAATTATCTTTTGAAATGTAAATTTAAACAAAATTTTGTAAAATGAAAAAAGTCAGCAAATGGAAATCAAAACAATGGATTGTTTTAGTAAACAAGCACAGCTTTCATGATATGTATGTAAAAGTGAACTTACTTGAGACGAATCACCCTGGACTTCAGTGCCAGAAGTAACTGAAGATGATTTTGCAGATGATTTTCCAGGTGCCTCAGGTTCCTTTCCTGATTGGTTACTTGATGCAGCCGTTTCAGATCCTTGTAAAGTTTTCTTTCCTCGTTTTGTGCCAGAAGTTGTTGAAACTTTCCAGACCTCCTTGAAAATTTAAAAACGAGATAAAGATTATAGATGATAGTATAGGCGCAACTGAAACAATTATAAGTTTATGATGTTTGACTGACTTGTCGTTTCAATGAATCATGTTCTTCTTCAGGGAAAAGATACTCCCACATCATAGTATACATTGTTTCAGTCAAATGTATCCTTAATGGATAGATTTCTACCTGCAGTTACAACACATCAATATGAATACCTTGCTGGAAACTGCTTCACCAGATAGAGAAGATAAAAATTTCCGATAGTTCAGCAACAAAGAATTCAACAACAGATAACCAGATTATCATGATATTAACCAAAAAGATGTCTACCTAGAGGGTTGGCATACCTTCCCATCAATCAGTGCATTCAGTGACTGAAAACAATAATATTATGTAGGATGTACACACTTGTTGAATTGATTTTTTTTTTTATAATTGTCAAAGTCAAGTCTGTAAAAAGGTTTCCATAAGACAAGGGATGTCTTTTTTTTTTTTTTTTTTTTTCACAAAACCCACACGGGATATTGTCAAATCTTTGGGAGTGAAACTGAGTTATGTCCTCTCATGAAGAACTCTTTGAGATATACAAGACCTCAAGGAGCCTGACTCCTCAGCGATGCGAGACTAAAGTTGCCACATGAGAGGTAATCAGGGCAGCTAAAAGTCTATGTTGTTCGAACAGGTTGACAGCATTTTTATAGCATTGACAAATTCATGGATCTGCTAACATCTAAGTATATTCCACTCTAGGTGTCCCAAAGGGTGGAGATCTATTTGAAACCTATAAGAACTTGAGACTCCCTAATCCTTTCTAATGTGAGATTCTATTATCATAAAACTAATGCATCATTTACTGGATTTTGAAGATAATTGCAAAGTTAAAAATGTAAAAAAATGAAGAATTAAATCAGTTATCTAGCTTCAGAATGACCTGAAAATGTTCAATACGAGATTTGCCATCTTTTGGAGCTCCTTGTTTTGCATTGACACGAAGCATAACTCGCCTGTAATTAAGTTCTTCAAATTAGAAGAATACACAGAAGACAACTGTTAACGAAAATCAGGCAACCACTAACTTAAATTAGGAGTATAATCAAGTGAAGCAGGGTGAAGGTTGGTACACATTTACTGAAAGTCAAATATAATTGCAAAAAATTGCAATGATTTCAAGATTCTTAGTATATTTGCAATAAGATGCATCACATGAGAAAATTCCATACATTGTCATATAATTGGTCAGTTATTGATATGCCAAAAATAAATCATAAGTTATAAGATCAAATTCAAGGAGAAAGGATGAAATATCCACTCCATGAAATACACAACCAACTAATTGGAACTAGGTAGGATGGCATGCCTTGTATTGTAAAGGTCTAGCATAACATGCAGTATTGTTCCTTTTCTATCTTTGCGGTATTGAGATTTCTCCAGATTCTAACGAGAGCTAGCATCCATATTAATATGTCATAGTTCCCAAAAAACCAATGAAGCAATAATTTGTAGAGTTTCCAAATGTAATGAGTTCTGAGTTGAACTGCAGATTATTGATCTCCAAAGCATTTGAATTCCAATTTCTAGTGTGTAATAATACAATGAACAAAGACAATTATGAAGTTACGAAGCATATGAAGATATTTTTCAACAAGCAAATACAAACAACTATTCTATTGTCTTACTTGCCCCATTCTGGAGGTGCATTCCAGGCTGATAAAAGTGTATCCGATTTGGAATTTGCCACACAGTTCTTAATCACAATTGACTTTGTAGTGAGTTGAGCAATGCCAATGTCTGTGTAATCACGATCAAAATCATAAATCTGCCAAAAAAAACAAGTATTAGACGCAAATAACACATGTTGGAATTTGTTAGAAATGACAACATGAATCAACTAATTTAAATACCGACAGAGCTTCTAATATTTACTTGAAGAGATCAGCCTGCTAGCCATGAATTAATTTCAGATATTGTCTTCATAAACAGTGCTAACAAAGAAGACTTAAATAAATTCTGAATACAGTTTGCAGTAGAGGAACTAAGTTGATGACTAAACTATGAAACTTGAGGAAAGGATTGATTGAAAGAAGAACAAAAGGTGAAAGAAAAAAATTCTGAATCAACTTGGTTTTGTACCTGAAAGATCAAATTACTTATGTTATCTATTTAATAAGAAAACTTCCAACAAAATCAACAAAAGATTATTTTGCTCATATTTTTTTATTAACAGAAAAATACTGATAAATTCATAAATTTCTAAGATGCTAATTCCGTTGGGTTTAAAAGGAGCATGGAATGTATAGTAATATTATTGATAACATAAAAAAATATATACTATGTTAAGAATAAGTGAGTGTAACAAAGGATTTATCTTAGTTTAAGTTTTTATCTTTTTACATGAGTACAAGAGAAATGAATCAATTGAGGTTGAAAGAAACAAATTAAGCTAGGATTAACATGTTCAAAGATGGCCAATTTTAGACTAATTGAATCAATTGAGGTTTCAAGATGTAAGGGCTTGAAAGAGAAGCAAGGAAAGGCTACTTAATTAAAAATGGCTTCAAAGCTATAGCAGTGAGATAATCTTACATATACTTCAACAAAGGGGTTAGATCTGATCTACCTAAAATTATTAGGATTCATGATTTGTTTTATTGCTGTGGTTATTCCATATAGTAGTGTACTCGTAGTATACTAGAATAGATTCTCCTTTAAACAACTTTGGTGATATATAGCAATGATAGAAATGATAGGACATATGTTCTATGAAAAAAACAAAAATATTGATTCCATAGACATGAGAATTAAAGAAAAAGGAACAAAAAAAAATTTGAAACAGAGAATAAAAGACAGCATGGGGTAATCAAGGTAGTCCATATATAAGGAAATAGAGCACGAATGGTTTATTTAGGTATGCAAACAAACAAAAAAAATCATTATGATAATAATTAAAAAAAAACTCACCATGTCATTAATTTCAGCTTCAGCAAAGGGTTTGTCATCAGAAAGCATACTCCATACCACCTTATTGATTCTGACATAAACTCTTATAGCACAGGAAGGGCTTTTGTTTTTCTCTTTCTCCAGCAATCTTATTTCTGCAGCTTCTTGTAAAACAAGCCTCAATGCAGAAGAAGCCTCTTTTATAGCTTTACGAATGTTGCCCTGTTCTTTCTTCAATTCTTCTAGCTGAGCATAACATCAACTAAAAATCAATAATACAATTATGATCACATGCATGTAGATACTCATAACTAACCTATAACATGATCAAACACTAGTAGTTTATAGGGCAAGCTCATGCTTTTAACTGGAATGGAAGACCAAAATGGCCTAACAGAACTTTAAGCACAAGTTAACCATTGCATTTGCGAAATTACAGAAAGCATGATGCTCCAATGAAAATTGACAATAAAGAAAAAATGATGGGTCAATTAAGTTGAACATCTTCCACTTTATTTGTGTTTATTTACAAAAAAAATCCTTTATTTTTTCTTTTTTCATTCTATAAGATTTTTTGTATAATGGTTTTCTTGGTTTTGATGGAGATCAAGTGCTTTTTTTTAATGGTGTCGAAATGTTGAAGATCAATATTTGTTTTCTTTTTTACTCTTAGACACACTCTTAGTTTGAGATCTCACCAGTGTTAGCTTTGAACCTTCTACCATCCACAAATCAAATTTGTCTGGAGATGGGTCAGTGCCATCAGTTTTATCAGTTGTAACTCCGAGAACCTTAACATCACTGAGGAGCAATTTATGTTCCCTTCTCCTTTGCTCAAGATCGATCTTTGCAAGATCTACCTCTTCCACGCCATCAGGAACTAACTGATCAAATTCATCTCCAATATCTTCCTTGTCATCAGAAAGTGAGTGAAAGTGTGGGGGAAATCTGGATAGAAGGAAGAATCAGTTTATATCATCAAACATCAATCACGAACTATTACCAACTTACAGAGGAGTCAGTTATGCATTCTTTTGTTGATCAAAACACAAGCTTAAAAGGATGTCACAATTTCTATCCAAAATTAAAATCCTAGATGTTTTTCTAGAAAAATATTATGATAAAATATGCTGTATTGAATAAAATAGAACATTGTGGTAGTGAATGTGATGTGTGATATAGTGAAGTATTAGGTAGGTGATCCTGGATCAACATTTTTCTGAGGAAGAGTACAAGACTTCACATAGTGCATAGACATTTTAACAGTCAACCTATAAGATTAGCCTCAATGTCAAATTACTCACTCTAGTTGACAAATTCCAAGTACTATGGGCAAGAAACAATGTTCTGAATAATTGAAATGTATCGCACTAAGTGCACAACAAGAGTACAAGCTCAACAAAAGAGAACCGTAGAAGCGTTTTTAAACAGAATCATATTACAGCAGGCATCTTCTTCTCCTTCATGGGGTTTTGGACCATAGGTTCACTCCTAAAACTTAAGGTGCATCTGTTAAAAATTTTTTTAATCAAGCAAGTAGCTCTCACGAAATTGGCACTAGATTTAATAATTCTCTATTCAGAGTTTTAGGGGCCTATTAGTTCTTCCATTTGAACTTTGGTTCTATTTAATGAAATTGTAGCATTACCAATACATGCCTGAGGTAGCCTCCTTTGACCTATATGCTAGACCATAAGACATATTTACAAACAGGTTCTGTAAAATATAATTTAGAAGTAAGTCCTTAACATTACTTGTCAAACTCAGTTTAAAAAAAAATCAAAGCTTATATTATTATACATAAAATCAATTTTATGACCAGCTAACAACAATTAACATATCTTCTAACGGATGAAGTGAAGCAATCTTAACCTCACTTCATTTGATGTTTTTACATCCAAGAAGATCAGTAGCCACCGACCTCTCCTAATGAACTAATTGCTGACATTTTTACAAAGCCCCTCTCACTACAACTCGATTTATGTTTTTATATAACAAGTTGGGCAAGATAAATAACCATGCTTCAATTGGAGAGGTAGTGTTAAGTAAAATAGGAAGTGATAACTTAGTCAAGTATAACCAAGTATAATATTTGAAACCTATAAATGTATAATTGAAATTCTATTTCATGAACAAGAATCAGATACCTGTATATTTCAACTGTACAAAGCAACAACATTATCAGTTTTCAACTAACTAATTCTGAATTATCCAAAAATTTGAAATTGGTGAAGAATCTAAACGTAACTTACTTGGGAGACCTGGCAAAAAGAAGATTTGTTAACACATCAAGCATGATCCGAAAATGACGCGATGTCATTTCTGATGTAATATTAGGGGAGTTGAAAGTTAACTCTTTTAATGGCTTCACCTAAAACACCACATTGCAAGAGAAAGAAAATAAAGTAATTAACCTAGAAAGGTCATGCTACAATAAACAAATGAATTAATGCAAGGTCTAGCAAAACTAATGAAGTCTACCTTCAGCTCAGGTGTTCCTCCTTTATATTGTGTGTACTGAAAGTACATTTGGCAAGGCATAAACACTCTCTCCAGTAAAGGACCAGTGCGTTTTACATTAGGTGAATCTTTGAGAATTTTAGGTAACCATTGAATTCCAGCACCTGGATCAATATCTGTAGGTGCTACATGAGCTTGAACATGCTCAAGCATCATAGACAGCTCCATTCTTTTCCATGTCATTTCAGGTACATTATCAGGAATCACCACATTGCTGGTGCTTAGAGCCTGTTCAATTATTTCAGGGCCGACATGAACAATTGAACGAAATGAACGAGCTAAGACACGCCCACTGGCAGCTGCAAGTAGAAACCTACCCTGTGATATTTAAATAATTGTTAAACCATTTATTACATGATTTAGTAAAATTAAACTGTGATGGATACACAATACAATAACCAGGAACTTCATCAAATTTGCAGAAATGGAGAAACTAAGTTGTTGCATTGCTATTATTTAACACAAAGCAGATAATCTCCAGGCATGTATATAGATTGGATGATTTATACTGAAGATATGGGATAAATACTTTGTGCATGCATATCTTTAACACTAGCAATCAAGCAATGAGATACATATCATATCTTCCAATTTTTATCACAAATTATTTGAACCTGTTGTGCTTGTATAAAACTCAACTCCTCTACCAAGCATTTTGACTTTCGACCAGATCAATTCAAATGAAATTAAATAAGCACCTAAATTTTTTCATCTTTGAATTTGAAATATGCCAAATAAGCTCAGTGCATATTTCGCTTCTTGATTCCTTGCAAGTTTATCTCTCCACAAGCAAATATAAAAACCACTAGAGGTGTTGTTGGATAATATTTTTCCAATTCTTGTTCAAAAAAATTCTAGTGTGCACACTGGTTTTGCATGTTGATTTGATAAGTTGATCATTCCACAAGCAACATGTAAAAAAAATCACTTTTTCACATCTTTCTGAAGGAAGTTAAAGAAGGCTACAATTTCTTGATAGTCTAGAACTTAAATACATAATACACATGAGAAACAGAGAACCAAAGCCCCCCAAAAGAAATTTTGCTTCATTCTTTTTTGATCTAGTAGAAAAAGAGGAAATCAGAAATCCTTTAGGCTTTGTAGAGTATGGCCAACTTTACTAGGATATATTTTCTGGGAAGTTATTCCATGGAAAGACAAAGCTTGCAAACTTTAGTAACTGTTTTCTTGCATAGAGCTTGATGAAAGAATAAAAATTCATGTAATCAGCCCTTTGATGACGATACAAAGACAATGAATTTAGAAATCATGTTAGGAAAATTCTAAATTTCCAAAATAGTAATAATTTAGAATTAGTTATTATGCTACCCTTATAAATTTCCCAACTTTGTAATATATAATTCTTGGTGGCATTGTAATATATAATTCTTGGGGTCATGGAAAAGCAATCGCATTCCTACATGGGATCAATAATCCCACTCCAAATGGGATAGCAAGGAATTTTAGATCTCATCAAACTCCATGAACCCCTGTTGGCAAACATGAACTTTCTTTCTTTCCTATTAAATTTCATGGAATGGAGAGAGAAAAGAACTCCCATACCAAACATATGGGCTAGCCGCTAGGCCATATTGAACTAGTTTTCATTCTTCGATTTCTTTTATCAATTATCTAATGTATAGAAGTAATATGAGAAACATGCTTACTTTGGCTTCTTCTGAGTGCAGATTGAATTGTGGCTGGATAACATTGACCATGAAATGGCATGTACCCTCCTCATCAGTGTCAGTTTGTTGCTTCACTGGTGGACGAATGAATAGAAGTTAGTGCTTATTATACTTTTGACACTATAAAATCCAATATATAACTATGAAAGCACACAAGAAATTGTGTTGCAACTATTTGTTGCTAAAACTATGCACCATGCGGTGAATTAGAGGTGAGATGGAATTGACTGGCATAAGTATAGCACAACCAATCTAAGACTTCACGGAGCAATACACTTCATAAATCTAACAATAATCTAGTGGTGAATATTTTAAACCAATTGTTGCATAGGTCAAATAAATTTCTTTAGAAACTAAATATTACTAACTTACCAGTTTGAGCAGAAGGCACTGAGGAATTAGATGAATCTTGTGCCTGATTATCGACAAGAGATGAATCTTGTGCCTGACTATTGACATGAGATGAATTTAGTGTCTGATTATTAACATTCTGTGCTTCAATGGGAGATTCAGAAGTAGATGTATCAGCTATAGAATTCAACTCTGGATCATGAGGCATATCCGTCTCATCTGTTATTTTCTGACTCTCAAGTAATTTTCTCTGTGAGTACAGCTTAGAAGGAGAAGGCTTCGAAGGTTCAAATGCTTTTGAAATTCCCCTTACCATGGACATAACAGCATTTCTGTATTCCAAGGTCCACAGGAGCTTAAGGCCATAGACAAATACACGTTGGCAGTTGTCAGCAATTACTACAGTAAATCCTTCATCATCAACAAAATCAGATTGCACAGGATTACTTTTTATTCCGTTTTCAATTTCAGAAATAGCATTGTTCATCTCAAGGTCCTTTCTTCCATATTCTTGCCATGCTAATAACCTTGTTGGATCTGCCTTTGAAGTTTGTCTTCGTATAGTGAAGTAGTCAGAATACAAAATAAAGCCATTATCTTGTGTCTTATCCTTGCAACCATAGTTGCAATTTTCATTACCAAACTTATCTGTTGCTTCATTTCTTGTGCTTCTCTTCCCCATTATAATTTCTTGGGTTACAGAACTATCATTTATTTGGTCTAAAGAAATTGTCAGCATGTGAATATCAAAACCCTGATAAACGAGATCAAGGGGTTCACGTGTGCAATCAAAAGTAAATTCCTGCCTGCCACGGCTAAAACAGATTTCATATTTCAATTTTGACATTTTGAGTGTCATACCATTAGCAGGATCATCATCTCTCAAAGGTGCATAACAGATGCATAGAGGTGTAGTGTCGATTCTGAGAAAAAATTCAGTCATAACTCTGTCCAGTGACAAATTACCAGACCTAACAATCCTTGGAACACCGAAACGTGGCCATCGTGAGAACATCCTTAATTTATGAGGAGGTAGATAATTAAGAACACAGAATTTGTTTAACCAAGCAAGATCTTGAGCACAAAACTTGATAGTTGGGGAATCTATAGAGTTGGTTTCTATCTTCTGAGAAGATTCAGACCCTGGTCCATCTATTCTTATATTATTCAGAACATCAGATGAGAAAGCAAGTCCGTTACCACTCATTTGTGAGTTATTCAGTGAGAAGTTCCACTTTAGTGATAGAGCAGTCGAGCGGAAGGGATCATACACTTTCATCCTTGGTTTTCCTTCAATAGGAAGTGAAAAAAGATAATGGTTCAGTGGACTTCCAGACTCACATCCCCACTCCATCTGCACCTCTGCAAGAAAAGAAGAAGATACTAGAAAAGGACTAGAGATACGGGTTGAAGATTGTAAACTGAGACTGTCCGTTAGAGTCTCTAAACTGCTCGTGCAAACTTTGAATTCCCTTGCCCAAAGGCCTACATATCCATCTCTCTGTTGTATCTCCATATTTCCAGAGATTATTTCCAGGTTATTTAGTTTTTCATAAGGGTTAGATGTTCCAAGGATAAACCATTGAGTTTCCACAAATGATAAATTTGTCTTTCCATGGATGTAGTTCCTCATCTCATCCCACCATGGTAAACTTTTTTCTTTTATTGGCGGTTGTTGTTCAGATGAACTAGCTAAAAATTGTGCAGAATAATCTAGTCCATGTGGATCAGTGCAATTCCTAGTTCCAAGATTAGCCCTACGAAGAGCCACTGTGAATGCATAGCTGATATCAGCAAAAACTGGCTCATATCCCACTCCAAATGACACTTCCCCTTTTTGAAAATTAATTGGCAGATCAAGGTAAACTTTGTTTGCAGGAGTTGTACCACCAGCTGAGCGTAACATACGAACTCTCCACCGTCTTCCAACATAACAATCTTGCAAAATCTGTGGCTGAAAACTAGTTGCCTGTACTCATAAAAGAAGAAGAAGAAGTCAAGTGTCACAATAAAGACTAGTGCAAGCTTCTCTGGAGTTAACCATTGGCTAAAAAATTTTGAAAAATTACCACATCATATTGAAAATCAGATATAAAGATAGGCAATAATAAATTTTTCTGTGTATATCAGGTCTAAAATTTCTAGCTCACTAAAGATCAACCAGTACTCATCATCTCATGTAATTGCATATATAAATCAAGATCACTAGCGGGATCAGTAGGACTGCAGGAGAGCAAGATGAACCCACAATTATTATTTGGTGCATAATTGAGTACAGAAAGTGGAGGCCTCTATGACTTAAAACTAGTCATCCACATGAGGAAAAATCTTATTGCGCCACAAATTTCCTGCTCAAGAATTAAAAAAACAACATACAATATTTTGTTCATTTCTTCATAAACCTAGGAAATTGCAGTTTTAAAAAAATTAAAATTTCGTTCCATACAGCTAAGACCTGAACTTTTCTCTTTTTTCACACAAAGAAGAAAAAAGAAGAAGAGATTTAGTCAAAATCTCCCTGGGATGCACTTTTTTATTGAACACATATACTTTCAATTTAACGCAAATTCGTTAAACATTGTCACCGTGAACAACCAAATGATTAACAATGTTAACATCAAAGATGAAGTGGTAAGCCAACAAAGTCAAGTCACCTAGTCCCAACTAACTGAGGTCAACTACAATGGATAATATCCTGCCATCAATAGCTATCTAAGGCTATATTAGTAGCAACATTTAAATAAAGTAAATCACACTTGATTAAGTTAAATAGAATGTTTCATTTGATTTCTTTCATCTTCAATTCTAATGGATTCAACTTGTCTAACCATAAAATTTATTTGTCGCCATTGAGAATATTTAGGAGATCTTATTCTACTTTCCTTTATTTTATGGGGCTACTTAAACAAATGTACAATCTTACCGGATCACCTATTTCCTAAATGCCTGTCAAAATGAAATGATTCGTTCAAAATATAGTTGGATGCTTAATCAAATATATATATATATATAGTTGGATGGTTATTTTCTTCTTGATTGAAAGAACATGTAGTGTATATGAGAAAAGAGAGAATTTCGGCAAACCAAAGTTGTCTTGTTTGTCAAATAGATGAATATATGAATTGAGCTAGTTAAATAGCTAACTCGAAGCACATTGTTCACATTTCAGATCTTAAATGACTAGGCAAGTAATCTAATCACCAATGTAAAGATTGGCAGGATAAAAATAATACATTTGAAATATATATATAGTATGTCTGTAGCTTAGCTCCCAATTAAGCACTGTGACGTAGTTATGTAGCTAACACTAAATTCTAAAAAACAACTCATGTTGGTGCAATGTAATAAATTTAAGGTGTTGTAGAATATTAAATGTAAAACAAACAAGAAATTTTTTCCTAGACTATAAATTATAAAAATAACTTCTTCTATCAATTCCATGCTATATGCAAAATCTAAGGTTTTATTGACTATTGACCATTACTATAAAATATCTAAAAGGTGAACTCAGAACCTAGTTGCAAAGAAAGTTACACATTATTCAGAACAAAGTGCAAAGTTAAAAAAATATTTAAAAGAAACAGACAGATATATCATTCCTACGGTAAAAACATTTATCCAATATTCCAATATGAATATTGATTAAATAAGAGGAAATAAAGATTCACAGACATGTATATCAATGTCAAAATACAGGGAAAGCAAACTATCTTTTGGTTACCTGTTGTGCTACCACAACACGTCCTTGACATTTAGCAGAACTTCCATAAAACAGTGGGTGTGTGTAGTCTCTAATTTTCACTGCTAAGGATTCTGCATTTAGATCAATATCACAGCCATACAACTTGGAGAAAGGTATATCTTTCTCAGAGCAGATGGGGTCAGCCATTTTTAAGAACTCAAGCATCGCATCACTGTTGATCCTTGTCAGAGTTGCATCTAGCTCTGTTGCACAAACTGACATGAGAGAAACTCTATGAATACTGGGTTTAAACCCTGACTGAAACCCAAAGGTATTAATACCAGAGCCTTCTGAGGTTTCTATCTTTTGGCATGCCTCATAATATGATCGAAAGGCCTTCTTATGGATCTCTGTTCGTAGAAGTTCAACAGATGAAGCATCAGAAGCATCTATCTCCATTCCATTATAATGAATTTTTTTATCAGCGCCTAGGTTAGTTGGCTCTGGGGTACTTGAAGCTATAGTTGGTAGAAGCTCATCTAGAAACTTGAGCCGAACAGCTGCCTCACAAACTTCCTTCTTCATCAACTGATAATGTTCGTCAAGCCAGGCCTGGATGGGTTCCTCCTCAATTTCCACTGTTAACTTCCGAATAATTAATCTCACTGAAAAAAAACTTGACGTGGACTTTGATTTTTTGGTGCTATTCTTCTTTCCATTTATTATTTTCTCCAACTTAGCAGCAGAAATAAGCTTTAGGGCTCTCAGTGTATCTTCAACTGTATCATCAATAGCACGTAATTGCAGCCTATATGGCATGCAGATGTAAATATCAGGGCTTCTAATTACCCAATCCCTTGCAGTGGCCATTTGTGATTTTGAATCTTGCAGGTTTTGTATGGAGGTTGCCGGAATGCGAGAAACCTGCAAGCGACTAGTTCGAAAGATTCTTGCTTCATTGAAAGAAACCATCACTTCTTCAAATAGAACACCTATTTTTGCATTTTCAGAGAAGATGGACTGTACATGCATTACTGTTTCCACACCATCTGCGAGCCCAGCTGATACTTTCAACATTTCCACATCAATGGCGAAGATTGAATCTCTCTTTTTTTGTTCTTTTTCAGTTGAGCTTTGGTCAGAAATTAGTTCCTTGTTTGGTACAGGTGCTGTATCAATTGCTTCTGCCTTCATTAGATGGTCAGTGCTATGATGCTTCTGATTAGACATCAGGTATTTCAAACTCATAGCAAATTCTTGCAATGCTAAATGAACATCAGGCTCCCACCTGATGGATAAATCAGACACATTTAGGAGAGAACATAAAACCATGTCATTATGTCCACTAGAACGACGGACAAACTTTGCCTTCTGCATAGTAAGCAGTGTTATTTCTGTACCAGGATTCTGCTCTTCTGTATATTCAGAGTAGAATGAGTTAGTGCTATCAACTTCAATCTGCATGGACTGTTTTTCCTTGTTGAAAACAAATCGAAGATGAAGGATGTCAACAGAGGTGGAGAAGTTCAAGAGCTTGCAACCGTTGGAGCTCAAGGATGTTATGCTTGCTTCACGAGGTTTCCCATCAGCACCAATTGATATTATTGCCTGGCCACCTTGAGATCCAAAATTAACACGCTTAGGATCTGCAACCGTCATATCTGATAGACTTGTTTCACCAGAATACTTAACCAACAATCTCTGAAGACTGCACTTTACAATGTTGATTCCTTTTGAGGTATCTTTCTTAAAAGGTTTTTTGGCCTTATCTTGATCAATTTTTTTGCTAGAGGGAGATAAATCTTTCAGAAGTTCTTTAAAAGACATTCCCATCTTTATGAGTCTCTCAACATGATTCAACCCAAAGAATACACTCATACCCATCATATCAACAGCCAGAACCAACTTTAGCTTCTTCGCCTCTTGCCCCTCCTGGGACTCCATTTCCTTATTACCAAAATCAAGAACCATTTGTTCAATGTGAACTAATGAACTTGAGTTAATATCTGCACCTATCAATTTCTTTTCTAAAGATTGCTGGTACACATCTTCTGTGTTCAAGTGAAATTGACCAAGTTCAGCATGCACTTCAAGTTTCTTAGTTTCTATGTTATTTGCAAAAAGATGAAAGGATTGAAAGCATCCCTGCATTATCAAGGTACATTAAGAAGTTAAATTTACAAATGGTAAAACTGAATAACACCATGCCATGATAATTAATGTTCATTGAAATGCCAAAATGTTATCTTTTTCTCTAGAGCAAATTGGTAACACTGACTGGCCACAATAGAACTAGAAATGAAAAATCGACAAGTTTAAGAAACAGTGACCAACAAATAATACTAAATAAGTGATTCGTTGCAAAAATACACTGCATAGATTGCTCTTGTTAGTATGATAATGAAGTTATAAATTAATTTACACAAAAGTCATGATGGACACAATATCATGTAAGTTTCATAAAAGAAAACTTATACCAGAGTTGAAATATTTTCTGGGTTCATTAATCATATGTATGATAAGTTTCTATACTATGGTATATGATAATCTCTACTGTGCCAAAACAGAAAAATATAAGAAAGAAACAAGGGCCAGCAATATCTTAGCATGTGCATCTCGAGAGAGAGAAGGCTATATACAGGAGTAAATGCATGTTTCTGAGAAGTGCATTGCTTGAAGAAGTATAAAGTATTAAGTGCTACAGATACTGATACAAATCTTAATAACCAACAAGGAACTAAAAGTTTTCCTGCATATGGGTGAGTCAATATGTTGGTTTAGTTAGTCTATATAGCATGCTCAAGGTTCATAACTAATTATTCTAACCAAACAACCAGGACATTTTGAGGGGAAGATCTATTAGATAAATAGCAACTCTCAAGAATGAATAATAACTTACATGGAATAAAGGAGAATCATGGACATTATGAATCATAATAGTAATCTCTGGTAGAGAAACTGTGCATTTCCACATAATAGTAGCCATCTTATCCTTTGGTTTATTTTCTTGTTTAGGACTTTCCTCACGAAGAACCATCGGTTTTTGTTTACCTAACTTAAGACATATCCATGGTTTTAATCTGCTGACAATAAGATTGCACCTAGTGCTGCTAATCTTGATATCAACCTCAGCACTAATAGGTAGAGGCTGCAAAAGAAATGAAATCACATAAAATGCAGCCATAAATTCTAGCAATTAAAATAATTGAACATTATAAAATTGATCTGAGCTTAGAGGAAATAGATAAAGACACAAAGAACAGATTTCCTAAGGGCACTAACCAATATATATAAACTAGGTTTCCAGAATAAAACTGTTGATAACAATGAATTTCATTAGATAACTTTAGAGTTTGTAGTTTAACTGTGTTTACTACAAGAGAAATAAAATTGTATGGGCAGATAAAGAAGGATAAAATTGAAGAGGGAGAGTCAAGTGATTCCTCCTTCCTACAAGGGAGAGATACATGGCATGAAGAGAAAGAATCTCCATTTACCCATCCAAATATGAAGTTTGGAAGTTCTGTTCCACTTGGCATGGGGCACAAGTAAGTCTCTTCTTTGTGAATCTTCTCCAACAACACCATCACCGCCAAGACAGCCAAATCCAACCACTGTGTGACTTGGCGGAACAATTCCAGGATCAGCGACATGGGGTTGAACTCCATAGAGGGAAGTCCAACACATTCAATGACTAGTCACCATGACTGCTTCACAGGGGAGCCAAGTAAGCTTGTGACTAAGGATTGAATATCTTGAGTTTACTGAGGCTGCATCCAACTATTTTTAAGTTTTCCCAAGATGTAAACGTCTCCAAGAGAGCATACAGGTATTGATTTCATAATGGTTTCTTAGCGATTGTAAGTTTAAAGAATTCATGTTCAGACACCCATTTGATTTCTAGGTGCCTCCTCAATAACAATGAAAACCTTCTGTGTATGTTTCCTTTCCATTTTCACTTCCTCTATATGTTTTCATTTCATTCATTAAAAGAAAATCTTTTAGGCGTAGAATAGATATAAAATGGAAAAAGAAATTTAATACTACGTAAAGTCAACTATGCACTCTCACAAGCTAGATATTAATGTTTTTATGCCCCCCAAAAGTTACAAATTTACTATAATAATAAAAAGTATGGTCAAACTATAATCAGATCGAGCAAAATTGTTCTGTAATTTTTGGGCTAAAGGGTAATGAAAAAAATTATCATTTTATAATAATTGAAATGATATAAAGAGCGAGTCAAAGACATTATGATAACAACAAATCATGAGTCTCGATTACTTTTGTCAGCCACATTGATCTTGTTCCCACATTAACGCTATCTACCACTTTCTTAATAACACCTAGCTCATTTGGATCTCTTGCTACTAAGAAATGTGATGTGATAGGTCATAGGCATGTTCAAAATCCGGTAACATCCTTTTCATAAATCAGGATAAAAATAAGACGTAAATGTCAAATACAATTAGCCAATATACAACTCACTTGCATTGGAACATCAGCTCTAGCTATAATTGCAACTTCCGAAATCTCCAACACTGAAGTAACCCCTTCCTTAAGTAGCTGGCATGAGAAAAAAAAAGGCATATTAAAGGGAAAAGTAGGGTATATATGAAAAAAAAAAACTAGTTAGGTAAAACATACATGAATTTGATGAAAATCCAAATTGAGTGAAAAATGTGATGTGGCCTCTCCAGCATCATCATATGACAGAGTTTTAACACTTCTCAGCAGGATGTCAGTCACTGTATTCTTTGCAACAATGCCCTGACCTTGGTGCATAAACACCACATCTAGCTCTTTAATGTTGAAGCTAACCTTCCAAGGAATAAATAAACCATGTTTAATAGCACTACAAAATGCTTCAGCTAGCAGAAAAGATTTATCCAACTAGACAATAAATAGTCCATCTTAGAATTATGAAAGTGGAAAAAAGGCAAAAATATGTTAATACATTCTAGGGCACCAAACAAAGAATATTGAAGTAGCATAATGAACTAGCACCACAATTAGCAGTGTGATTATTACTTGAACCTACAAACCAACACAACAAGCCCAAAGTTTCTATGTAGGACTGCATTGGGGTATCAGATTATTATTTGAGGCTTGACTTTATTGTAATGCCTAAAGTCTAACTAGGGCTAGACTCTGAAGTTAATAGAATGTGATCCAAATGAGTCCACCATCCAAATAGCCTTTTACTGCAGAAGGCTTTACTGAATTTGCCACTAGGACAACTCTTAGTCATATATCAATTCCTTAAACTTATTCAGTGAGACATAAACCATAACTTTAAAGCCAGACTAAGTGGCCAATATTACTAAGTTAATAGTATATTCTTTAATTGAAAAAAACAAACGGTTGATCCACATCTGCATAAGTGGGACTTACTAGTGCAAAATGTTTTCTTATAGTGAAATGTACCAAAATGGTAATTAAGGATGAAGTCTTCAAGAACTTAAAATGTCATGAATAACAAACCAGACCTTTGTGTTTCCCCTTAACAAGTATGTTCATTGTTAAATATGTTTTTCTGAAAGGATTTAGGCAGTTTGACACATTGATGCATGTTTATCACATTGTCACAAAGTGCAATTCCAGGGATCAAATAACTGTATTTAAATTCTGTTATGTAGATAAGCTATAGATTCTCTAGTCTACTTTAGCATAGGGCAAAAAAAAAAAACATTGCATCAACCCACAGAGAGGCCAAACCTGTTCTGGAAATGCAAGAACATGTTTCTTCATTGTTGATGTTGAAGATTTACTTTTTTCAGATTTTACAGAGCTATTATCCGAAGCACATTCTTTGCTCGCATCAAGACCAACTGAGCTTTTGGACTCTCTCTTGGTTTTAATGAATAGGCTGTCCTTCAAGTTAATGCCAATCATTCCACATGACACATCCAAATTACTAAATTTGACTCCAACTTCCCTGTGGCAGATGATTTGAGAAGCTTTAGTTTTTCCAGTATACTTGAAAATGAAATTCCCTTAGTTCTCTCTAAGATGGAAAATTCATGTTAGCATGAATATTCCGCCATATGCTATAAATAGTTAAATACTATGTGTAAACTAATGAATACAGAACATAAAGATAGGGCTGCGTTGGCTGATAAGCACAAGTATACACCAAGATATAAATAACAGGGTTTCATGAAGCTGAAAAATATTTCAAAATTAATGGCTTCAATAACTTTTATATTGAATGTATCTACCATGTGACTGCAGTTCACAGAACAACATAGGCTCACTAAAACAAATTTATTTGATATAATGTTTTAACAAACAAGAAAAGCATTTTAGAGGGAACTGTATGTGGGATCTTATCGCAAATCAAGAGGTTAGATAAGCATTTTGAAATATTGAGCCTATTGAGACATCAAGGCAGGTTATTAGATTGCATGGTTAAGACCTTGACAGCATGACTGGTTGTCAACTGCTTGACAGTTGAAGAGCTAAGACAAAGCTATTGGCAATGAGGAATCAAGGATTCAAGATGCACATGATTTCTACATGTTTCTTAAGTGAAAAGTGGAAAATTATTGAGATTTCATCAGATGTGACTAAAATGGTAAACAGACCTTTTGTAAGAAAGCTCACAGATGAGAGAGAAATCTTCACAAGTGAAAGGAGAGAACTTTGTTTCCACTGGCATATTCAACCTTTCTAATGCCAGACTGGATGGCTCTCCAAGATCAGGCTCTGATAATATATCGAAACCAAAATGTGCAATTTGAATTTTGAGATTAAAACTACACTTTGATTGTTGATCTACTGATGCATCCACTCTCAGTCCCCTAACTTGAGCAGCAGATTTCGGCCCCTAGATGTTTGAGCAAAGAGCAGCACAAAATAACAAATGCCTTTAAGTCAAAATAAGTAGTTCAAAAGCAATGAAGATCAAGTATAATGAACATAATATAAATTAAATACTTCAGGCTTATGTTTAAGCGAAAAGATCAATATACATTTATATGTCACATACAGAATGCTTTTAAGTAATTATTAGTTTATAACTTCTTGCATTTTTTTAATGTAGAAAGTTCTTAACTAAGCAGATGTTAAACTGTCAGTGGCTTTAGAAATGTCAAAAGTTTGTTGCATTACCATCAGATAAGTTCTTTTTGTTCCAGTTCAAAAAGTATTTTTTGTGCTGTATAGTTAATGCTCACAGCATAAATACTTAATCCTCTTTAGTAAAGTGTATGCATGGAGATAGGCAACTTCCAAACAGGCTAAAAAGTCATTAGGCTTCCTTCCACATAGCTACTTTGTTGTATTTTCTTTATGTCATTAGGTACCAATCACTGATTCTCTGCATATTATCAAGTTCTAATGGTGGTTAAATAATGTGTGATAGATATGGATCGTACATGTTATTGGAAATTAAATTAATTGTAAAAGGGAATGAAATCCGGCCTCTCTTCTGCAATTTGATTACATGAAGCAATTATAAATCAATAATGTATCTTTGTCCAGCTTTTACTTTTTCTCCTTTTTTCCCAATTTAAAAAAAAAGTGTATCACTTTAATCATTGCCTTTTTCATTATTAAGTTGTGTTTGTTCCAACTATATTCGGGATCGACTACACAAATCTTATCTGTTCGTTGAACTGGATTTATAATTATGATCACTCCATTACATGTATTTGATGGCAAGTCTATGGGATGAATGGATGATGATTTGCTAAGACTTTAAAGTCATTCGCATATGTGGCAAAAGGTGAAATCCGTCACCCTAGGGACCCCCACCACTACTGCCCCACATCATTGGGCAATAGTAAATCAGGAAACTATAGTTGGTCCCCACGGGGGGAGGGTATGAAAGTCATTCGCATATGTGATCTTTACAATTGTTTCATTTAGTTACACAGTTAGTAGAATCCTTTGCTTTAGGTTTACTAGCTTTCATTCTAGTCAGCAACTGATTAATCTAGTAGGCATAATATTACACTAACTTATGGCATAATATAATTAAAATAAATGTCCTAAGACCATATATATGTATATGAATAATAATAATATGTTTATAATAAATTGCATATAAAATATTATTTGATATAGTCTTATATATTATCAAAAATATACACATAGACATAATTATCATATATAAGATAGTGTATTATTTCAGAATTGTTTTAGATAATATTTACAGCTTCTATATTATTTATCATACAAATGTGTGTAATCTGTTATTTATTTGTATTGAAATTTTATATTTAACTCAAGCATGTTAGCTAAATTTTATTAGAATACTTAGTATTGTCTTAAAGAAATTTGCTTGTGACATAAATATAAGATTACAGCGTATATTGGAGGAGATCATATTCCATGATTCACAAGCAGGAAATTTTAATGATAGTCCTAAATGTCTATCTAATTAAGTAAATTTTCAAATAAAATATAATAATATATTCCCAATATTACATTTTATGAATCAACCACACCCTGTATTTGCTTAGTAAAGAGAGCTTACACCATATGAATAGTTAGAATAGCTCATTTCTATAGATTGCATCTCTAATTATGCTACTGTTCATTCAAGAAATCCAATCTTGCAATAAAATCTAGAACTATAAAAACTACATACCTTCAAATTAATTTCTGTTACATACACTGACAGAAATCTTGCAATGTTATATAAGAATGTCCATGCTCCTTTCCCTAAGGATCGAGAACTTCGATTTCGAGATTTACTCTTCTTAGTACTTTTTGCAGGGGAACATAAATACACTTCCAAGTCAGATATTAACAGCAGCAATTTCTGGTCTTTTGAAAACAGTGATTCACGTAAAGTAAGTTTGATTTCACCAATCAATATGGATTCAATGCCACCCTGAAAAGCATAACATATTATTTCTCAAATCAACAAAAAAAAAAAATGAATTATATTACACCATTTACCATGTGAGTTAAAAGAGATACAGATTATCTTTTGTAGCATTCAGCTAAATTAACCGAAAAACAAATTATTATTTACTGATAATCTATGATGATATAACAGATTAGAAATAAAATATCATGATAATATATTATGAATCATCAAATATAATTTTATTATTATTTATTCATTATTTATATTATGTTTTTGTTAAAGTGTGCAAAAAATCAAGTACCTAGGTATGTTCTATCCACGCTGTGTCCAATAAAGTTCTCACCCTAACTAGACTCTTAACACAAATGGAGAATATATCCAAACTCCCAACTCGTGCTTCCCAGACACACAAACCTCCTCCAAATAAGAAAAGTCCCCTCTTTACATGTTCTCCAATAGTCATTGGCACATGTTGTGATGCATTGCCCATGTCTGTAACAAAAACTAACGTAAAATCCTAACTCAACACTACAAGCTGGGGAGAACCACAGAATAATGGATGTTGATCAGGCCTATATATGTCTGAACTGTAATTGGGTTACACTAGCACCCCTTCGTGAGAGTTTAAGTGGTATTGCAGTAGCCTGACCAAGAGCATGCCACCGTTACTCGTTTGCATGGCTCATCATTATCCAATAACTCAAGTTGAAGTATATGCCTAAAGGTATATCAAGTCTCAAAATCTGAGTCACCATCGTGAATTCTGTAAAATAAAGTATCATAAACTATAGTCAGGTTATTTTATTTCACCATTCATCATAAATTGGAGCAGAGAAAAACTTCTGTAAGAAGTCAACATGATTTTTCTTATCGTATGCATCTGACGTTTGGTTTCAAATAGTAGCTTCTAGAGTTGATTCTGAACTGCCATCTAAACAGAAACATGAAGAGGACCTTTTTGAATGTCACAAAGACGTCCTTCAAACAATTACATCCAGCAACTTGGTAAGCCACTGATATTCCAGCCGTTTTGTTCAATATCAGTGCTAACAACCTCAAAAGAAATCTGCAACAACAAACACAAAGCTGAAATTAAAAAATAAACAGAATTAACTAATGCAAACTTATAAACTTTGCAGATCAACATGCAAAAATTGCAGGTGTCTTTGTCGCAGATGTATAGAATCCTACTGGTGTTTTGTAGATAGTTCCATTAGTGTACATGTTTGCAATCTAACACTAGCTCTGGTTATGAGTGAAAAATGTTCTGATGTACACTATATCATATTTAGCAAGTAAAACAACTTTCTCAGATGTTGATAAGACTTGGTAAAGTATCTCATATTCTTCCATTCTTGGATATAAAAGTGAAATCATTTACCAAACCAATTCTCCTGTGCCTTATGGAGAGAATGTTTAACAGGCGACAGCACCTGTGCACAGGAATAGGTAATACACCTTACATTCTCATTTTCTCTAAGAACTGTGGGGAGAAAAAGGATAACAACTCCGTAAGAAGACAGTGGAAGCGAAAAAGGCCAGCTTTAGTTATCGTCTTGTCGGTATAAACCCTCAGCGTAAGGCTTTTAAGTTGAGATCGAGACCAGAAACCAAATGGACAAAATAAACTAAATTTAGCAGAATAGAAGGAGCAGGACTGAGTGAAATGGATGAACTTACACGGAGAAGACCCATCCGACGGCGCAAAAGACCGCGAGGCCGAAGAAGAACTTGAGCAGGAAAAGCGCCATGCAGAATTCCGATGCAAGCTTTGCTACACCGCCGCTTCCTCTACCACAATCTCGTCAAGAATGTCATCAGCTTGACCACCCTCGCTACCTCCGGTGGCGCTCCTCCGCGTCTCCAACCCCAGTAGGTCCTCGAACAACAGCCCTCAAGCGATCGTCTTCGCTCTCTTTCTTTAAAGGAGGCGATCGGGGTGGGTCGTCGCCTCGGACCCTCGAAAGCCGGAGCGAAGGGAAGGGACGAGGGATGGCTCTCGAGTGTCGCCGAGACGTGCGCCATTACCAATATTAAATAAAGATTAAAAAATATTAAAAATTGTTACTATTTGTAGCTGGTCTTCAATTTGGAAGCCTCATTTTGTTAATAATAAAAAAAAGCACAAAGCATAG
>JBAMIE010177433.1:0-13828 GCA_037177295.1 Kaempferia parviflora | reverse complement strand
TGGAGGCGACCTCCGAGTCGCCATCATTATCTTCGCTGCTCCCACTCAAAACCTCTTATGCACTTTTTTTTGTTTGGTTTCTTTTGGTGGCAGAGCGAGCTCTGTGTTCTTCGCCACGATGACCTCTTATATAATCGTGTCCTCTGCTACTTCTTGAGCTGTTGATCTGCAAGAAGATAGATTTCCACTTCATTTCTCCTCCTTGATCTGGGCGTCGCTTCTAGTGTAAGTTTATTTGTTTAAATTTCCAAATTTTTGTTGTCGTTCTTGCATCTCTTTGCGGCGAGATAATCTCCAGAATTGGGGATTATTAGGGTTCTTTCGGATTGGAAATGCGCGGTGTAGGGTTGCTTTGTTTGTTCCTTGTTTGGTGCGAGCACCGATTTTGGTGATTTCTTGTGAAAGTTGGGCTGTTCGCGTGTGAAACTAGGGTTTTTGATGCTTTGATGAGATTTGGCTTCTTTTGATTCAGGTAAATGCCGGAACCCTACTTCCCGCTCCGGTGGGAGAGCACAGGCGACCAGTGGTGGTACGCCTCTCCGATCGATTGGGCAGCGGCCAATGGTCACTACGACCTCGTCCGGCAGCTGCTTCACCTCGACGCCAATCTCCTCATCAAGCTCTCGTCGCTTCGCCGCATCCGGCGGCTGGAGACGGTGTGGGACGACGACGCGCAGTTCGCCGACGTCGCCAAAAACCGATCTTTCGTGGCTCGGAATCTCTTTCATGAGTGCGACAGGAAGAACAAGAAGAACTTGCTGATCCGGGCCGGGTACGGTGGGTGGCTACTCTACACAGCAGCCTCTGCCGGCGACATCAGCTTCGTGAGGGAGCTGCTCGAGAGAGACCCCTTGGTGGTGTTTGGTGAAGGAGAGTATGGTGTCACTGATATCTTTTATGCCGCGGCGAGGAGCAAGAATTCGGAGGTTTGTAGGCTGCTGTTTGATTTTGCAGTGTCACCAAGATCTTCCATTGGCAGTGGTGGTGACGGCGGCGACACTGGTGGTGATGGTGGAGGAGGATTTGATTCTGGCTTTAGATGGGAGATGGTGAACAGGGCTCTGCATTCTGCTGCCAGAGGAGGAAACTTGGTGTTCTTGAAGGAACTTCTTGCCGATTGCTCAGATGTATTGGCTTACCGAGATACTCAGGGATCGACTATCTTGCACTCTGCCGCCGGAAGAGGACAGGTTGAGGTAAGTAATGCTTCTACTTTTGATCTCGATTCATCATTTGTTGTTTGTCGGATTGAAGAAAGGATTGATACCTTTGTCTTTCACTTGCTAATCTCATTTTTTTTAAGCAAATTTCTTATCGCATATTTATTTCTGGGTCAGTCAAACTCTATTTCACACTTGCAGCATTATCTAATGGTGCAGGTCGTCCAGGATCTACTTGTATGTTTTGATGTGATTGACTCTAGAGATAGCCGAGGAAACACAGCCTTGCATGTGGCGGCTTTTCGAGGATACTTATCGGTTGTAGAAGCCGTAGTTATGGTTTCTCCCTCATCCTCCCTTTTAACAAACAATGCCGGTGATACTTTCCTTCATATGGCTGTGGCGGGTTTCTGCACGCCCGGTTTCAAAAGACTTGATCGGCAAATGAATCTCATGAAGCAGTTGGTTAATGGAACCATTGTAAATATCGACGACATCATCAATGAGAGGAACAATGATGGAAGGACTGCCCTCCATACGGCTGTCATTAGCAATGTGCACACCGACCTTGTAGAGCTTCTGATGAAGATTCGATCTATCAATCTTAATATTCGAGATAATGATGGTCTTACGCCCTTGGACATACTCAGGCAGCACCCGCAATCAGCATCTTCCGAAAAGCTTATCAAACAATTGATTTCTGCTGGTGGAATTGCTAAGTCGAAGGACTACAGGGCAAGGTCAGCCATTGCTTCCCACATAAAAATGCAATGCGCCGGAAGTAGTCCAGGTACTTTGTTTAGGGTTTCGGATGCCGAAATATTCTTGTACACAGGGATTGAAGCTTCTGAGGTTAGCGGAAGGCCGAGCTCATGCTCCACTGCTAGTAAGAGTGAGTCCACCCACATCAGTGCCTTGGACGAAAGCCATGGGTTATTCGATAAGAAGAGACAAAATCCGATTAGCAATGCAGCAAAGCATCTCAAGATTTTACTCAGGTGGCCTCGTCGGAAGGAGAAGACATCTGAGACGCCAAATAAGTTTGGAGATGACGAATCATTAGAATCTTTCAAGAAATTGGTCGACAAAGAAGATACTCCGACACCTCTCCGACAACGCTTCTCGACAATGGCACCAAGTAATATTAAGCAGCGAACACTTTCTGTCAGAAGTGCTGCACCAACGCCAAGTTCCACTACTAAGAAGAAACTCACAGCGAGTCTAATGCGAGGAGTGTTTCAAACCATGCCTCATCTGGCCCCGGCTGCCCATACTGCCCCAGGCTCTTTTTCACAATCATCATTATCATCATCTACAACAGAGAAAGACAAAGGAGTATGTTTGGGTAGTGAAAATGATAGAACCTCCTGTTCAAGTTCTGCAATAAATTGCAGTGCGATGGCGGATACTGTGACACCGAGAACTAGTCTTTTAAATATTCGCCTGATGAACCAGTACTTTTGCATCGGCGCACAAGATTTGGCGACGGATGAATCTGGCAAAGAACAGCAATCTAATCAGGAACCCAAGCCCTCACTTATACCAGTGGTTTGATACAGGAAGCCTGAGCAATAAGAACCTTAGGCCGTAGCATATGGATAGACTTGTGTAGTGTGCAGCCAGGTTGATACTCTGCAGTGTGTTTCAAGTTTGCGAAGTGTGTTTTTTGTGTTGCTGATAAATAGTTGAGTTGATGTAGCCCACCTATCTCCAGAATCTTTTTAACAAAACAAACTTACAGTATAAAAACAATAAGAACAGTAAGTTATGAGGAATATTTAAACAAAATTTGGTAGAAAATGAATGATACAGAAAGACGTGGAATTTATCGGGCTTTCTCTCCTAGTTCCCAAACAGATTCTAAGCAAACCAAATTATCCAACCTTTGGAATTAGTTTGGTAACAGTAAGCAACTGGAATAATCAAGCTTTCAAAGTACTAATAATTCATAATTTGAGCTTACAAAATAAAAAAGATGTGATAATGCACGCCATATTTCTGGAAGGAAAATAAGCCTCATATTTATCCCTAACGCAAATAATTTGCTCACAAACCTGTTGGCACCTATCCCATTAGTATGCTCTTAGAGTTGGTCTTCAAGGATTCAATTTTTGTTCACCTATATAGCTGACGATTTTTGTGAAATTTCTCTTACCCACCTGACCATTCTCACTTGCTATCAGTGAAATCAGCATCGATGACATCACCGTTATCAGACTCCTCAGGCGATGTTCCTGCAGACTCGCCATCAGCTCCAGGAGTTGGACCAGCACCAGCTGCACCTGGTTGGTTATACAGAGATTGGCCTAGCTGCATCACCTCCTGGTTCAAGGCAGCCATTGTGTCCTTCATGCCCTGAGTTGATTCGCTTGCAACTGCATCTTTGAGATCCTGAAGCTTGGCTTCGACCTTCTCCTTAACAGCTGCAGGTACCTTGTCACCTAGCTCCTTCAATTGCTTCTCTGTCTGATAAATCACGGATTCAGACTGATTCTTCGTGTCGATGGCATCCCTCTTCTCCTTGTCCTCTTTTGCGAACTTCTCGGCTTCTTTCACCATTCTTTCTACCTGCATAAATTCATATAATACAGTTGACTAAAACTGGAAAACGAGATCTCAAAATTCTTTGGATCATTTCTACTTGATCTATAGAGAATCTCAAATATGAAAAAATAGATGAAAATCTCACCTCATCGCTAGGCAAGGTACTAGCACCGGTGATGGTGATGTCTTGCTTCTTTCCAGTGCCCTTGTCCACAGCCGTTACAGAAAGCATTCCATTGGCATCAATGTCGAACTTGACTTCAATCTGTGGCACTCCTCGCGGTGCTGGTGGGATTCCATCGAGACGGAAACTGCCAAGTGATTTGTTGTCCCTCACAAATTCTCTTTCTCCCTGAAGAACATTTATCTCGACGCTTGTCTGACCATCTGCTGCTGTGGAAAACACTTCTGATTTGGATGTCGGAAGTGTTGTGTTCCTGGGAATGATCTTTGTCATCACCCCGCCCAACGTTTCCAAACCAAGAGATAGTGGTGTGACATCAAGGAGGACAATGTCACTGACATCGCCAGACAGCACTCCTGCCTGAAAAACGACGATCAAAAGCCAATATTCATGAGCTTCAGGCATTGGAATCTGCTCACAAATGCACCTCAAGTAAATGCTGAATGTCTAGTTACAAGCCAATAACAAGCAAGCTAATGACCCCACCACAAAAGACAAGCGTTGCTCCAAAATTGTTTCCCGCAAATTTGTGTGCACAATGTAAATGATAATATCAGAAGCAGCAAAGCACTTCGGCAAAACATTAAGCCAAAGATTTTACTAGTTATAAACTCATAGGCATCAATTTGTCACTTAAAAATGAAAAATACACATAAGAGAATAAATTTAAAATAACTATTTGCATGATTAATAATAATGGTTTTGGAAGCCAAACCTGAACTGCAGCACCAAGCGCGACAACCTCATCAGGATTGACAGTGACGTTAGGATCCTTTCCAGTCATCTTCTTCACAAGTTCCTGTACTGCTGGGATACGAGTTGACCCACCAACAAGGATTACCTCATCTATGTCCTTAAATGAGAGTTTTGCATCTTTCAAGGAATTTTCAACAGGTGTTCTAAGCCTGGTATGACAATCAATACAGGTAGAACAAAGATTAAATAAGCTCCAAGTAAAAACCAAAATGAAACAGACATGTTACAATAAAACTAAGATATATCTAAAGCCAGCAGAATTTTGGTTTGTCCTTTTTTGTCTCATAAGAAACACAAACAGGCACATTGCTGATTAGGAAATATCAAGAAATAAGGTTCTGGCATACCTGTCCAGAAGATCTGAACAAAGTTCCTCAAATTTGGCCCTTGTAATTGTGGTCTCTATATGCTTAGGACCATCAGCAGTGGCGGTGATAAATGGTAAGCTAGCAAAAGATTAAGCGTGCAATCAAATTAGAAAGATCAACTCTAAAGATAGCGAGGTAATAAAAAAAATGACAAGATAGACCAACCTAATGTTCGTTTGAGTCAAGGATGACAATTCCATCTTAGCTTTTTCAGCTGTTTCAGTCAGCCTCTGTAGGGCTTGTTTGTCTTTCAAAAGATCAATTCCTTCATCTCTCTTGAAGTCAGCAGCAAGCCAGTCAACAACTCTCTGATCAACATAAATATTGTTTTAGCACTTTAGTAAGAACAATATGTATGATATTCTATGGCCTAATGCGGTAAAGTTGGTAGACATTCATTTTCTACTGGTCATGTGGAGCTTGGTGTCTCTTTATAACAGTTAACAGATTCTATGGATCCATTTACCAAGGTGGAGTTCATGATTATTATTAATCATAACATAATTTAATGAGCATGTCCACTGGCTTCTAACACACTGGCAGCATCCAGCCTGAATACGCAAATGACATCCACCTGGATTCAGTTACACTCCACTCCATGGAATCGCCGAGCAAGATCATGATGAGAGCGATGAAACATCGTCTCCTTCTAATATAACAATCTGACAAGAAGTTTGGAATGATAATAGATAGTGTCTGATAGTAATGCAACTACTAATGAGCAATGATTGTGAAGATGAACTAGGTGGTGGTGAAAATATTCCCTCAGACTCGAACATTTGAGTCCAAGACACATGAGCAACGTTTAGCGCATTATGTTCAAAGTTTGTCATACTCTCAACCTTTTATTATAGCTTTCATACATCATATGGTGATCCATTATCTCATTGCTTAATGGCATATGTATGTCCTTATCATTTGTCTATATTAGTTTCAATTTCGATGGTGTAAGTCCACCTCCCAGTAGTGAATCAAGAAATATTGATGGACACATCGAAAATCAATGTCAATGCCATAGGAGCACTATTTCATTTAGATCTTAAAAATTCATGAGTTGATCTCACATGAATGCTACAGGAACTGATGCGTGATATTAGTAAGTTGGTCAAGATTCATATAATCATTAGTAGCTGATTGTTCTCAGAAAATAATGGAAATAAAATTTTAAATTGGCAAAAAATTACATTTGAAATTAAATAAGAGTCAAAATTGTATCAGCATAACATGATATAGTATCAAAACAATATTATTTCAGTCTACACTTAAATATCAACATGGCTCAAAATTTTAAACTTTGAGTTATCAAGTAATGTCATTAGGAAACATAATTCAATTGTAGAAACTTTAAAACCTATAGATCAAGCATCATATAGTACAGAAGGAAAACAATACAACTGTGTTTATCATTAATGATCAAACACCAACCTAACGAAAGGGTAAAACAGGTGGAATAAACAAACATCACAGCTGCATTTACAAGAGATTCAAATATTTTTGTTAGCAAAATCAATTGCAAATAAGCACATAGAGTTCACCCACTAAACTACAAATCAAGAAAATGACAAGTGTCAATGCCAAGTTCTGCATTGAAGCGTGAGCATTAAGAAGAAAACACATTTCATGTATAAATATTAAAATGCAAAATTTAACATATTGAGAAACCAACCTTGTCAAAGTCATCACCACCAAGATGTGTGTCCCCAGATGTTGAGAGCACTTCAAAAACACCATCTCCAACCTCAAGAACTGCAATATAGAGGATTAAACAATGACATTATAAGCTGAGTGTGAGAAGAGCATAATCAGTGAATAAGGGAAAAAATACTAACAGTAATGACCGTGATGACCAAAGAATTTTAGACTAGAAAAGAACAGCAACACTTGCAGAGTAGAATGTCAAGAAGCTACTTTCATGCATGCTTTTTATCATGATCTCCTTATGTCATGAAGCATAACCTATACGAAACTAAGGTAGATTGTCTATTCAATAAATAGTTTCAGAAGTATGAACACACTGTAACAGCTCCATGCCATGCTAAATCATCCAAATCAATTTTTAACCTGTTTTCATCTATCTATTCCTATTAATCTCATGTGATACAACTAAGTGTCATATGCTTGTCAACAAAGAAACTTTGTGGATAAATAGTGAGGATAGAGTATTAAGTGCTCTGTGATTTGAGTTTCCGTTCATAGGTTAACAACTAAATTTCCAACTATTGAACCCCTGCAACATACAGTTAGGTGTGGTCTAGTCAATCGAAGGTAAATTTTTGCAGCCAACCATAATAAGAAGTTAAGAACTACCAAAAGTACTGCTATCTTTAACATTCAAAGCATATTCATCACAATAATGTAACAAAGGCATTCTATGCCTTTAAATTTATAAGATACAACAACAACCAAGCCTATCCCACTAGGCGGGGTTGGCATGGTTTGATCAATGAAACAAATTTCAAACTACTGAACAATTTGTTTGATCTGAATTTTACAAAAGTTGAAATCAATGATGTGAAACTCACAAGATGCTTGTCCATAAATGTACAGTCAAGATTACCTCTTAACATAAGAAGAATTCAAAATCCAAAGATATTACTGAACTCTATTTTTTCTGTTATAATGAACAGTATAGTTCTTGGAACTGTTTAACATAGACATTAAGTGCAAACTACCAACATATCCATACTGAACTGAAAGATTGAAATGCCCCAGGGTCTTAGTAATCTGAAATTTCAAATAACATCTGAAAATGAAATTGGCTAGATAAGATAATTACAAAAATAAATAAACATCAGTAATCCTGTTTACCTGAAACATCGAAAGTGCCACCTCCCAAATCAAATACCAGAATAGTTTCATTATTTTTCTTTTCAAACCCATATGCCAATGATGCAGCTGTTGGCTCATTAATGATACGAAGGACTTCTAAACCAGCAATACGGCCAGCATCCTTTGTAGCTGTCCTTTGAGAATCATTGAAGTAAGCAGGAACAGTTACCACTGCTTTCGTAACTTTATCATTCAAAAACTTGGAAGCATCATCCACGAGCTTTCTCAAAACCTGAAGAACGGAAAAAGAAAAAAGTTTTCAACAATCAAGGCAAAAATAAGCAACCAAGTCAAAGCTTAGCAATCAGAACTATAACAACATAAGTTATAGAATTTAACTTAACCACAAATATTTGCAACAAAGGTCCAGCAATTTGACAAGTCAGGATCTTTAAAATGGTACCCGTCATTACAGTTTTTATATTATTTTTTTTATAGTAAAATGATTCTCTATAATATGGACTTATTATCTAGCGAGGGAAATGCCACAGTTTAATCTCCAGCTACTAAACAATTAGGGAAGGGAAACAAGTTGCGGCCACTGTTATGTCAGTGGACTGAAACTCAAGCCAGCAAACTTTTCAGTTTTCATAAAGAAACTTTAAACTAAATGGCTCATACGACATACTGCTAAACGAAATAGAACCTCAAATCAAGACAAAATGAATTACCTGAGCTGAGATCTCTTCAGCAGCAAACTGTTTCCCGATGGCAGGGCAATCGAGCTTGACATTTCCATTCTCGTCTCTCAGAACCCGATAAGAGACTTGCTTCAACTCCTCGTCCACTTCTGACATCTTCCGTCCGATGAACCGCTTCACCGAAAAGAATGTATTCTCAGGGTTGACCACGGCCTGCCGTTTGGCAATTTGCCCGACCAACCTGTCGCCGTTCCTCGTGTAGGCCACCACCGAGGGCGTGGTTCGCTGTCCCTCGGCGTTGGTCACGATCGTCGGCTTCCCACCCTCCATGGCAGCAACGGCAGAGTTAGTGGTGCCGAGATCGATCCCGACCACCTTCTCGCACGCCACCCGCAGAGGCCTATAACCGGAGCCATGGCTCCGGCGTCCCGAAACAATCCGAGCGCCGCTAGGTCGGCGAAGGCCGAAGAAGATAGAATTGGAAGCGGCAAAGCGAGAGGACGGCAACTTTGGAGAAGGGAAGGCGCCAGAAGAGCCGAGGACGTGGATTTGCGCCGACGAGGTGGCCATGGACGATCGAATAAGCCTACGAACCCAGAAGACGCAAACCCTAATCCAAGGCTAGCGGGCCGGTGGTAGCGCAGCGGCGCAGGGAGTCCTCCTCTGTGTGTTAGAGTGGGCTGTCAAAGGGATAAGACGCCGGTTTTATGGGGGCGTCGACTTGTGGAAGATTCTGGAATTTGAAGACGATTCGAGTGGACGGTGGATGAAAGAGAAGCAACAGAATCCAACGGCCAAGATAAACTAGCGGGACCAAAGCAGAAAGACACGTGGCCGGTGGTGATTGGCAACGTGATTTTATTAAACTCCATGCATGCATGATGCATGCCGATTTCAGTGGACGGGGAAGGAATTTTTCTAATTCGAGAAAAGTATTTTAAGAGCAATAATAATAACGAGTTTGGTCAAGTCCACTTCGCTCTGTTGACAAGTCAAAGTAAACTTTATTTGACTATTATTCGTACTCGGGAACAAATATTTTCTACTTGTTTATTCAAAATACCCCTCTTCTCAAAGCAAAGAAACCAATTAGTATTATTATTATTATTGTAAACTCTATTGTACTTTAAAAAATAATTCAAATCTAATAAAACAAGACTGATCAATCAGGTTAATAAATTCACATGAATAAAAAATTGTCTTAATATTGTATTGCCATAGACTTGTTTAGATTGTAGTAATGCCGAACAATTATGGGAATGTAGCTTGGTCAAAGTGAGTAGGCTACATGGCACATCACCATGTATTGGGTCAAACTACCATAAGGGCAAGGCAAGCATTGATAACAATGAGACTTGAGATTAAGCAGAAAATTAAATTGCAAGTTCATTAATCTAAATAGGTCTATTAAGGACAAGATTAAGAATGGACCAAGCATATTTATTGAAACAACAAAAGGTAGGAGTAGGGATGTGATCAAGCTCAAGTGGTGGTATTTGCATTGCATCACAATCCCTTGGGCTTTGTCATCCTCGCATCCTAGAAACCGAAACCTAAAGCAGGGTGAAACGGACTGGTTGTCTGGGTAATTGTTCAAACTCTAGGGGACAGAACTGCCAAATGCTGAACATGATCTTCCTGATGAGAAACTAAACGAAAAAAACTGCATGCGGTATTACATTACCATTCCACCATCAATCGTAAAGACCTGCATCATAATACAGTGAATGCTCTCAGGAAACATAGCAAAAAGAAGATAAGCAAGTGCTTGACTGTTGATGCATTTCGATAGGATGAATGGCTCCATCGTTACCTGGCCAGTAATGTAACTTGATGCGGGATTTAGGGCCAAGAACTCCACCAAGCCAGCAACTTCTTCTGGTTGGCCGTATCTCCCTGAATAATCATTTTAAGTGATAACAAACTTATAATATTGTGAAAATTGGAAATAATAATAATATTTCCTTGCTTGTTTGCAAGAGCACAATTACATGATTCAACGTATACCCTACGCCTAAAAGGTTAAACAAGAAGTATCGCGCCCGTTACACATAATTCCTTCATACTCTAATAGCATATAAAGCATGATCCAAAGTATTAGCAGGCTATTGGCAAAGCTGAAGATAATTTGCAATATAATCATAAAAACTCAGCAACAAAAATAGCTGCCGCTGAAACATAAGTCTAGGTAATTGGAAGCTGAGATGAAAAAAGTTTCTGAGACGATCTAAATCGGAGTAGTGGTACACAATTTGGGACAAAATTAAAGCAGAAACTGCAAGAGATCCAAATAGGCAAAACGTCTACAGTTGTTACTGCATAGGATTGTATAGTTGGTAGGGTGGTGCCTTATAACAGATCCAACTTTAACTTCATGTAAAGACAAAAAATCACATTTCTAATTTACCTAAGGGTATGGTCCCCAATATTTTCTTCTCAATGTCTTCCCCTAGTTTAGCAGTCATATCAGAAGCAATGAATCCAGGAGCAACAGCATTCACCTACAAAAATATCACTAGACAATCAGAACAAAGAGAATTAGAAAACTAAATCGAGTATTTTACATGACTAAAACATATATTTACATTGATATTCCTGCTTGCATATTCCTTTGCAACACTTTTAGTAAAACCAATAACTCCAGACTTTGCAGCGCTGTAATTAGCTTGGCCAACATTCCCCACAAGGCCAACAACAGATGCTATGTTAATAATTCTCCCCTATTCAAAAATAAAGCGAAATGAATGGTATATTGGCAATGAACAAAAGCATAATTCGATGCAACAAATTGATTGATCAGAGGCTGTAACATTTGGAGCCTTCATAAGATTATCACTAAGAGGGCAATTCACTAATAAGCATAAACTGCATAAAAACTCAACCTGTAGAGAGGCAAATTTTAAAGTGTAGATATTTTTGCAATCAAGTCATAGAATGTGATGATAACAACAGTCGAAATTGAAGATATCATACATATCTAACAACCACAAAAGAGAGTAACTCCACTTGGCTACCAATTCTAATAACTAGTCCAATGAGAGAATTGGCTCATTAAATTACTAGGCAAAAAATTGAAAAGTTAATGATAATTAGTTTATATTGCTAGCAAGAGATTGGAAAGCACATCCCAGCCCTAGCTATACCTATCTAACAGGAATGCAATATATGACGCAAAACCAGTAGGTCTATTGTTCCAATACCTTCTTGCAATGGAATCATATGTCAATTATCTTATCTAATTTAATGAAATTCCACAGGAACTACCAATTAACTCAAAAATCCTTCAGTACAGTTGATTGCCCATAGTGGCAACAATAATACATTTGTATCATAGTTCATAGTCATGATCCTATGCAGGATCAATTTGGGGTTACGGGATCAGTAGGGTCGGATCATAGAATCATACAATCGGCTTCCGCAGCCATATCATAGTTCATAGTCCAAAACCGCCGTCACTTCAAAGTCCAAGGGCAGGCATTTCGGCTTTTCACTATCGGCTTCCGCAGCCATATCCAGCAAGGCCCTAGAAGCCTCGTCCGATGCCAACCAATTTGAAGATAGCGTGCAAGACACAGAGAAACAGGTAGTAGAGCAGTTATACCTCATCTTCCTTAAGATCATACTCATTCTACCAATCCTAACGATTCTGCACCGACTCCACCTAAAAAATGATTCTAAATGATCCAAGAGCGATTTGGTACTTGCGCATTGTAGGACCGTGCGATCCTAAGAACCGGATTGCGATTCTGCACACCATGATTCATATCTTTCAAAATTTACTGCGACCAACAAAGAATAATCTAGTAACGTGTGCAATTAAATTAAACCAATAAAACTGTCAATAGATCCCCTCCTGGATAACAAAAGGATTGCATGCTTAAGTATTAACTAGGTTATAGCAAAATTAAGATGAATAATGTACCTTTTTCTTCTTCAACATTATTTTGGATGCTGCCTGCAGAGTTGTTTATCGTAAAAATGGAGGGTTAACTAATTTATCATGCAAAACTCACAAACAAAAATCTAGAGGTTAAGGAGCAGACTTGTGTACAAAGGAAAACACCAGTAAGATTCAAGTCAATGACTTCCTGCCATTGAGATGTTTTCATTCGCATCAACAGTGTGTCTCGTGTAATTCCTGAAAGCATCAATTAATATTCATCATCAGGAAACAATATATTTTAAAAAAATTCAAACCAAGAAGAGTTGAGAATCTAAGGACCTGCATTATTAACTAAAATATCAACTGTTCCCCATGTATCAACTGCCTGGAAGAATCAGATTTACAATATAGTAAGTTACAAGCTAAATGTGAAGACATTGAATGTGCAGTGTTTCTAACTAACAGATTTTATCATAGATTCCACATCAGCTTCCTTAGAAACATCACCACCAAAAGTAATTGCTTGACCACCAGATAACTCAATCTGCATATATTGGTGAAAAATCAAGGCACAGCATTAGTCTCACTGCTACAAGAACGCCTTACCAAGAGAAACTGTATTGGCAAAATTCATTTCACCATAACCAGAAACAAATTCAGTTCACAACTTTAGAAACATTGTTCATTTGTGTTTTGAGTCAAACATTACTGTATCTATTTGTAAAGGTTAATTTTACGATCATGGTTGTTAAAATCAGTAATGGTAGTATCGGGATTAGGTGAATGAATTGTTTCTTTGAATAACAGATTAATAATAACACAAATGATAAATTATAAACAGTTGAATTGATAGAACTAGATAAGTAACACAGAATATTATCATAAATTAAAAATCTTAAATAGAATTATAACAATATTAAAAAATGTATATCTATTAGATTAATTTATATATAATAAACTATATTTTTGTTAATATAAAATAATAAATTTATATAGGTATATTACAATATTTAATGACATCATATCAATAAATATGAAGTTATTAAATACTGTTAGATTATTAATATAAATTTAATAAAAGTATACTATCAGTTAATATCTCATATTAGGATTTAATTGGGACTTGGCCTAGTTTGTGACTGATTGTGAGATTACCTGATCAATCTCACAATAAATTGAATAATAGTGAAGCTATGTGATTTCGAATTTAAGATAAGATAATGACTCTTTGCTCCCAATTTGCTAGGATTCAATCAAGAATCAGCAAAAAGATTGGCTAGATCAGCCAAGTTTTTTAAAGTAGCTAATTTAAGCAAATGTCAAGGTATTCTATCAACTTTTTTTCTCCGATTGACCAAATTCAATTAGTTCCATCTATTCAAAGAGATTACTTGACCACTCTCACAATAAATTGAGTTATACAGTGAGGCTATGTGATTTAGAATCTAAGATATGATCAAACT
>JBAMIE010177398.1:0-13831 GCA_037177295.1 Kaempferia parviflora | reverse complement strand
TGTCCTACAATTTTGGCAGTGCTTTTTTTTATTTGTTTTCATCTCTGCACTATAACGGTGAAAGATAGATTCATGCACGTACTTTTTTCACTGCAGAAAAAGGTCAAAAAGAATCCCTTCTTGCCATTGAACCATGCCATGATTTATGTGCTTTTATCCCCTTTATTTAGATATCAACCTGAGCACTACAATGTTAACGGTTAAAGATAGATTCATGCACATACTTTTTTAACTGCAGAATAGGTGAAAAAGAATCCCTTCTTGCCATTGAACCATGCCATGGTTTATGTGCTTTTATTCTGTTGTCCTTTATTTAGATATCAACCTGAGCCTACTCAAATGTGTCTAAACAGCTTCTGTTGGAGGCCTAATTTCTCAGCATAGGTTCACTGAGTCTTGAAGACCATGGATGAGTGTGTGGGGTTCTTTTCTAGTATTAACTCCTAAGCCGTATGTTTCTTTTCCATACTCCATTCACAAGGGGGTAAATGGGTAGATAACTTGGTGAGGTAGAAATATGATTTCTTAATCTTAATCAAGTTGTTTGGAACTAGAATTTGGCATACTGAACAAAGTCACCTATATCTTTGATTACCAAGTCACAATAAAATTGCCTGCTCATAGCTAGATTATGCTTTGGAGAAAGTCAACTATGCAATGTATGCAACTAATTAAAGACATTTTGTCAAACCTTGCAGGAAAAGCGTGAGTACTTTGTAACTGCAACATTTTGTCAAGGAAGTAATTTCCAATTTATGATACGCTGAAGTGATACCTTAGTTCATCCGGGTTCTAATAATTTCTCTTGATATGCAGGTTTGTTCCAGAACCAAAATCATTTCTGTTGAATGAGCAAGAGCAGAAATCTAAAGATAGTGAGATATCTACAAATTCTTTGCAGGTTTGTCATCTGCTTTCTTATTCTTTGTATGCCAAAATTAAGGGAATACCTATATTGGATCCCCTATTTGAAGATGCACAATCTTAGCTGCCTGTCATCCCATGGTTTCAAGTGTTTGTAAGTAACACTTTGCATGGCTGAAATGCATTGTTCATGTTGTCAATCAATATTGATAAGATTGTGGGCATGAGTGAATTAGGTTATGAGTTTGATCCCCTGTATAGATAACCATTCTCTAGTGGTTGTTAGTTTATCAGTAGAAGATGTGTATAGTCTGGGCCCTGAGAAACTGGTATGTGTATTTAGTACTGTATTGCTATCCATATGTCAAAACCTGAAATCACAAAAATGGATATTCTATAGTCTTGCATTCATGTTAAATACTAATTCTTTTATTTTATCTGGCATTCCTATTATCCTAAGCCCTGAAATTGCTATTTGATTCCTTCCTGCTGTTGAAGGTAAGAGTGGATATCTGCAGTTCCTGTAAGCTAGGGCAAGGATAGGTGTATGTATTTGCTTGATTCCTACTGTCCAAGAAGTAATGAATAGTCTATTTCAAAGTTTGAAACTAAGAAAGCCTTAATCACTAGTTACTAGAGTAGCTTTCCCATTATGCAATCTATTCCTTTTGCATTGTATTACGAGTTTTAGAGTCCTAAGTGCATCTCTTTTCTTGTCTTAAGTTAAGACCTTTCATCTATTGTTGTTCCTACAACCTGTGGTTGAAATTTCTGTGTTTTTCTTTTATTGGAAGGGTAAGTTTGTGTACCAAGTCCATAGAGTTTGTGAAATATGGAAATAAACTAGGATACTGAGATAGATTTGAGCTTCAGATCAATTCTCTTTTTTGTGCTATTTTTTCACTCAATTGACCCAGATGATCTTTTGTCTTCTGACATACAGCAAATAGAGCAGTTGAAGAGACGGTCACATGCACTGACTGGGGAAGTGGTATGCAAACTCTACTAGCAGATCTTCTTAGTTTAATTAGTAATTGAGCACTTTGTGAAATATTACAGTCCACTATTTTTTCTGTTACTTTTTAGAATTTTGCACAAGAGGAGGATATTCGGTTAGAGACAACACGGGCTCGATGTAGGTTCCTATTTTCTGTATTCTAATAAATTTGCATATTTTTTTGAATATCCTGTACCAGAGGAGAATGAATAAAATATTTGTCAAAGCTTCAAATGTTTGTTGGCTTCTTTCAGTGTCAAATGTACTGAAAAGGCATGAAGAATTGACAGAGCGGTTATCAAGGTAAACAGTTTATATGGTTTACCAACATTTTGTAATGACGTGTCTGCCAATAAACACCTAATGTGTTTTACTAGGAACATCATGTTCTCCCTGCTGTATAAGAATGCACCTCTCCTGTCCAAATTCATTTTGTCCAAACGAAGAATTTCTCTAACAATGTTGTGTCGAGGAGGATGCTTTATTAGAAGGGGACTTCATACATTATTTTTAGAATGAATAGACAAGGAAAAATACTTCAATACTACGCCAAATCTATTTTTTTTGTAGTCATCTGCTATAAGCCATTTTCTAATTGCATGGACTTTTGAAAATGGAAAATTGTTCTTCTTGACTAAATAAAATTTGCTAACATCATTGTAATCCTTCTAGGCTAGATAGTTTCTTTCTACTTTTCTTTACGAGAAGTACTTGTTATCAAGATTTTGAATCTTGTTCCAATCCAGGGATTCAATCCTTGGCCAGAATGAGATGTTTTGATGTCGTGCCGATAGTGCCATCACATAGTGTTGAAGACACGGACATTCAAGGAGGAAATAATTGGAGAGGAGTAGAAAGAAAAGGAAGAAGATTGAAGTAGGAAAATGATTAAAAAAATTCTAATTTCCTAACCTTGGTTGCGTTGTCTCGGACAGTTTGCATAAGCCTTGAGCACTTTTGTTGTCTTGTATAAGTTGTGAAAGTTTCACTTCATCTTAAACAGCTTGCAAAAAGTTTGTGGTTGTCTCGGAGGTCACAGAAGCTTCCTAGTCGTCTCAGATAGGTTGCCAAAATCATGTTGGACAAGTCATGGGAGCTTTGCTGTCATCTTGGGTAGGTTGGGGAAATGTCGAAGTTGTCTCAGACATGTCGTGGGAGCTTCATCACCACTTTGGACAACTTCCTTAGTGCCACATGGTTCGTTTGATTGCATAAGTCTCCAAAGAGTTTCGCTGTCTTGGATAAGTTCTACGTCTTTTGGCAGGTATAATGAGATGTTTCGCCTGTGCAACTGACACAACAGGATTTTATCCCTGCTTGTTACGTTTTAATTTGGGATTAAGAAGTTGCATGATGCACGTTCTTGAGTTTGTGAGTTTGGAACACATTTAAATCATATTCAAAGGGATTAATCCTCTTTTTCAAATCATAATGGAGTCATGGTTATCTGGTGAGCCATGATGAAGTGCAAGATTTCCTATCAGGATTTAGTAGATCTGCTTATAATTTGCACAAGTTGTAGATTTGTGTCTAATTGAAATTTCTTGTGGCAGTTTTTCCTTCAACAATATAGGTTCATACATACATGTGAAATGTGCTATTGTTTTGTTGTTATCAACTACACCGATAAAAAATTCATTTTAGTTGCTCTTTATATGTTTCATTCAGCCTCTAATTACAAGATAACTTTTCTTACTCTGTTGCCATAAAGTTTTTTCATAATCATTTTGCTGTTGCTTGGTGATGATCAAGTTTCTTATTTCTCACAGGGACTCTGATAAGATAATATTTGAGCGTTTGCAAAAGGAATTTGATGCTGCACGAACTGATCAAACTGAAGGTATCCTTCTGATGACTTCGCAACAATGGTTCAGTGTTTCAAGTCTTTCAGCAAGACCTCGAAGGCTGCATGAGGACTTGCCACACTTATTATTACATTGCACACTTGCTGCATTCATTGCAAGCCACGTGTTGTAGTCATATCTTGTTTGTATAAATTAATAAGATTTAAAAATATGATTTGTTTTTTAATTTTAGAATCACTAAGGTATATGTAATTCTAATATTTGATAAAAAAAATTCCATATTCTTGTTTTGATAACCTTACTGTGTAAGTTATGGAGCATTTGCACTTGCATTCACCTATTTGAAGCAACTACAAATGTGGTAACAATTGCAATAATATGTAAGTATTCATGCAGTTACATTTATATGTTTTGGGGTAGCATTTGCTTATGTGTCCAAAACTGCAAATTGCAATTTGTTGGCATTTACACATAGGATAGATAAATTTCAGTAAAAAGTGTCAATCGTGTTTGTTTTATCTTGGTGTTCAAATATTGAATCGTTTCTATGTGCATCCATATTACCAACCTACTTTTCTTTCTTCCATGTTAATGCTCATGTTGGATACTCGTACATTAAAAAAAAATCACAAATGCTTTGAGATTCCATAGATGGCCTCAAAGATCTAGGGAATCAATTCCAGCTGACATTGTCTTGTTAGTTGTTTCTGATATACATCATCTTTGTTTTTGTTTGGAAAGCTGTATGTCATAACTTTCTAACCAGAAAATCTACACCTCTCAACCATATTTTATTGGCAGAGATTTCTTTGGATGAAGAGCAGTGGAATGATGGACTACTAGCTACAATCCGTGAAAAAGTATTACTATATTTCTCCATTTATTTTATTTTATTTTTCATCACACTAAAGCATATAGTTGTATCTGATGGAAATGGATGATGCCTTTTATGGAAGTGGTATATTATTTAAACTTGCCACTGGAAGTAGTAATTGGTTATTCAATTTCTATTGTATTAAATTATTATTACATTTTCTTATACTTGACTTAGCACATAGTGTGTCTTAAATTTTAGTTTCTAAAATTCATGACCCAGGTCCATATGGAAGCAGAGAGAAAAGCAATGTCTAATGAAACATGTACACCATTGGATCCATTGATTCATGCCAAAATAACATACAAAATGAAGAATAAGGTATTTCTCTATTTTGGCTACCATACATTATACAGTTGTGATGAGTTTATTTTAATTGAAGTTACATCTGCTGTTAAATTGTCACATGTGGCAACTTTGTTACCAGTTCCCACGCGGAAATGCAGTGTTACAGCTCTAGAATTTGTTTTCACCCTTAATAATTGTATAGTTTTATCATAACAGTCTATTTTAGAAAATTTAACCAGTGAGTATTCTTTAAGTTGCAATCTTAGTGTTATGGTGCTGAGAACTTTCTTAATCAAGATGTACATTATGGCAGTTCTATAAATACTGAAATCATTGAATTGGTGCACATCGTCTTGTTTGTAGCAGCTATACAATTACTTGTTTGGTTTACTTGATCAGTTATCAGTACTGGAGTTTCCAATGAAAATTTTTCAATAATAGCAATGATAGCTGCAGTTATTCTATTTCTTACAATTACATGCTTGTTGGAGTGAATTTTTATGGGTTTGGAGTTGCTAACTGAATTGGCATCCTTTTTGTCCTTGTTAGTAGGTAATCTGTTGTCTAGAAGGTGCAAGAATTGGAATACAATTTGAGACTTATTTTGCAGGTAAAGTAGACTCATACTGTTGCTGGTATTATGTTACTTATCATCTTAAGGCAAATGTATCCCTTTGTATATAATTCTTTGAAAAACCTTTCCATATTTCAGCATTCTTTACAACTTGGAAAAATTGGCATACGCCAATGAACATGAATAAAGCCAAATTATACATTTCTAGAGGATAAAGATTAGACCAGTTTCTAAAGTGTCTGTTAAGGACTATCAACTCGCATTTAACCTAATAAAATGATCAAAGGCAAAAATAATGATTTCTTAGGATCCTTTTAAAAATCATGGATTTTAATCTTCATTAATCCTTTGTAGGAGAACCCTGTGAAACTTACCATTGTGTGCTTGAAAGCAAATCGTTTCTTGAAAAGATGTCTGTAATTGAACACACGGTTCCTTTCTTCCTCCCAATACGTGAAGCAGAAAATGACCTTCTCTCTTCGAATGCTATTGTAGGTTTATGATTATTTCTGATATACTTTCTTTATTTTTTAAAGTAAAAAAATCAGCTGATATTGGCCATACATATTAGAAATTTGTAGATTATGTTGGAGAAATTTTGCAATCATACGTTGACAGGAGAGAACAGGTATGATTATGTTGAGTTTTATCTTCAAATGTTATTACAAAATACTCAACTTAGATGTTCAGATTGAAAAAAAAAAAAAAAATTTGTAACTCTTCTTGCTTAATAAGTTAATCCCGATCCTGCATGATTCTGTGTTATTTTATATCTATTTTAAAACTATAAATGACAGGCTAAATATTTTTCACATAGATTGTTTTTTTTCCTCTCAAATTATCTGTACTTAATAGCAATTTCAGAGTTCTTGTCCATGAGAACAATATAGAAGCTAAGTTTTGACTCATCCTTTAAATTGTATTTCAAAGCTTTCATGAATATGGATAATAGTGGAAGTCACCAAACATGTCCTATGGTGGCAAAAGGCGATTCGCTCGCTCCAGCACCTCCGTCTGCCCGTCCCCAGGTAGAAGAGGTAAATCACGGGTGGCTACTAGCCTTGGGCAGTTGAAACACCAAACATGTCGTATGAATCATATGTTGAGTGGTTAAGAAACAACAGGCTCAAATGCTAATGTATTTGATAGGAGGATCTTGAGATAGATGTGTTAGTAGATAAGGAGAGAGAAATAATATATAATGACTTAATTAGGTAAAATAAGAGAATGACTCAAGGTGGTATGGACATGCCCAACAACAATGTATAGATTTCATTGTTAAGCAAGTTGATCGATTAAAGTTGATGGTAGTAAAGTAAAGGAAGACCAAAAAGTCGCTGCTGCATTTAATTAAAAGATATCTAGACGGCTGATGAAATACCCAAATTGTCAGGATAAAACTTGTTCATTGTTTTTGTCTGTTTAACATGCTATGAACATTTTACAATTCACAAAATTTCCTCAGTGTTCATTAACATTTGGATTTACTAGGTTCGTCTTATCAAGGAGCTTTATGGGAATCAGATAGGGGAACTATTTCATAGCCTTTCCTACAACTTGATTGAATTTGTATTGGAGGACTTTGATTGGTGAGTACCAAAGTATTAAGATCAAATCAGTTATCCAACTCGTACATTTTATACTTTGCTTGTTTGTAGTGTCTGCGTCATGCGTCAGTACTTGAGAATGAGTGGGCACTTACTACATCATAGCTTATAATTTCAAATTATAAGCTTAAGTTTTACCCTAAATTGAGGTTACAACCAGACCTAAGGTGGCGGAATTTATCAAGTTGTGTTCTCATAATTCTGTTCCTCGCGAAAATATTTGGCCAAAATAACAAAAACCTTCTTTGATAATATCAAAAACACCCCTATATCTATATAGTTCTATTTTCCCCCTTATAATACCCTTGGTTTTTTATTTTATGCTTCAGAAGATGTGGCACATATCAACTATGAAGAGGGCCTTTTTGGAAAAATGATTCTAACTCTATCTTTTGTTATACTTGATGCTAAGCAAATTGTTGGCTTCTTATATCAGTGTTTTTTTTCCTCATGCAGCAAGGTGACTGTCAGTCTTAGGTATGCAGATCTTGTTTCTATACTACCTAGTCGGATACGGGTTTTGGCATGGCCTGTACACCCTTCGAAGAAGACCTTAGCAGATGAGAAAAAAGGAGGTGCACAATCTATTCCATCTCGTCTTCCTTATGCCGAAGATGCTCTTAGAACCATGAGCTTGCCTGAAGGTAATTACAATCGGATACTTCTGTTTTGGACAATTTATTTAGAGCTTCCACCGATTCCAAAATTTATCAAGCGTATGCTGATTTTGAAACTTACTCAGAATTGCCTAGATGATAATGTTGTAGGAATTCTTGAATTTTGACAACGGTGGTCATTGTAGTTGATAAACTTTTGAAAGCTTGGAAGTTTTATAGGTAGGCTGCCCTTAGCTTCTTGAGAATGGCAATGCCACGCTTGTTTTATAGAAATAGATATTGTATTCTCTTTGAGTTATCCTTTCTTCATAAGAAATAACTATTCCTTGTCTATTTCATTCTTTAAACAATTCATATTTTTTTACTTTGTTCAACTCTGTTAAAAAAATATAAATAAATATATATTATGAGTAGACTAACAGACTAGCTGGCTCACCCAAGATCGAGCAGACTGTGTTAGCTAGATTAATATTTATCGTTATGAAAACTATTCATTATAATATTTTTGGTAAAATAAAATTTCCATATTTATTCCATTCCACTAACGAAATCAAACAATTCTTATTCTAGTCTTTTGCCTATTCCAACATTCAAAATAGCTATCCGTTTTATTCAAATGCATTCTGAGGTATTTCTGCTCATGTCTACCTGAATCTTTGGTGCCTTTGTTTGCTTCTTTAGCTTATGCAGAGATCGTGCTGAACCTTCCCCATGTGCTGCAACAAACATTCCCTCACCTTGCAATTTCTTAACTTTCTGTAAGAACTTCCCTCTGTAACAATGTCGAAGCTTCACAGTTATATCTCTATCATGGCCAAGTACAAGCAACTCTCAAAAACCCTACTGGCCCAACAGAGGAATATGCTACTCGTTTGCTTCATCTCACGAACTTACACATGGTTCCCATAAATGTTCAACTCAAGAATCTGTAAGCACTGTTTCATCTCATCTCCTGCCCTGTATAACTATCTTCAGGATATGTTTTTTACTCATTCTGTAAGCACTGTTCCTATCTCATCTTCTGTCTGTATGTAAATATTGTCCTATTTCATATTTTGCGATATTCTATCAGAGCTACATTACTCACCTTAAAACTGTTATTGTGTGATGTCAGCATTGTGTTTACACAGCCAGAAAGAAATCAATTTCATGGATTGGTGCAATTTCCAAAAACAGCCTGCAAACAATTCTATGGATCAGCACAGGTCCCATGCATTGCCCATACTCCTTCCCTTGCTTACGTTGAGTTGAATGTAAGATCATACTAGCTGAAATTGAAACCACGGGTTCAATATATGAGGAATCGTATTTGGGAAGTAGGGATTGCTTATGAAATTCCGTTTGCAGTTGTTATGGCTGGTTTCCAAGTTTAAAAGTAGTGTCTAATATGTTAATCAGGCATGGATCATTATTTTGGGCATCAGGTTTGGTTCAAGCTGATGTGGTGTGGCTCAGTTTGGACTGTTTTTGGTTAGCTTGCAAATTGCTCAGGGACTGTTTCAGCTGAGATAGCCTAGGTTGTGATGTGGTTGGGCTCAAGTGTGTTGGGCCTAAACTGTGTCCTTTCTAATTGGGAAGCAACTTGGTTTGAACGTTGTTTGAATTTGTCTCAGTTGGGAAGCAACGTTGTTGGAATGGAGTTGAGTTTAGGTGAACTCTAATGGATCTATTGGTTTATTTGAGGATCAATGGTCAATGCCTTTATGCTCTTGATCTTATCGGATTGGTTTCAGTTCATAGCTTGCGAATACTTGTGTTCCTTCTGAACTTATCACCAGTTCAAATCCTCTGTCCTAGAATATTCATGTCCTCGTGTCTTATTGTCGATCGGACGGATTAAAACATATCTCAATGGTTGCTGTGCATATTACGAGGATGTTATACACATTTCGAGGATGTCATGTCCTTCCGATCGACAATTAGATACGGGGAGTCAGGGTCATCACCAGTGCAAATCCTCTGTCCTAGAATATTCATGTCCTCGTGTCTTATTGTCGATCGGACGGATCAGAACATATCTCAAGGGATGTTGTGCATATTACGAGAATGTTACACACATTTCGAGGATGTCATGCCCGTCCGATCCACAATTGGATACGGGGAGTCGGTGACACGGATATTCTAGGACAAAGGATTTGATATGACTCATCACCGGCTACACATGGTTCTGTTTAGCCGCTCTAGAAGCTTCTAGAAGGTTATAATGTTATGCCAACACTTTTTCCGTGTTTCTTTGTAAATCTAATTTGCATGCACAAATACCCCTTTATGTATATGTTCTATTATTGATATTATTTTATTTGATTAAAAAAATGATATAGCACGCATATTTATGGGATCGATTTACTTTTAATAGTCACGTGTGAAATGATAATAGGGAATATTGTCATATTTGATTATATTAAAATTTTAGATGATAGTAATTTTTTTTAAGGGGATTTTTTTTTTCAATGGAAAACTGAGTTCTCATTGAAATATAGATTGAAAGCGTTATATTTCAACTACAACCGTTGGTCCCGCTTTTAAAGGCACTGTCGAGTTAACTTTGCTACTCTGCTTTTCAAAAATTACAATTTACCGTTGACAATTAGTTGAGCTATAGATCTACATTATAAACTTCGTGAAAAAAAAAAAATACTATTATTATTGAGAAAAAAGATAGTTATTTAATCCGAAGACTGTGCTCGACCGAACCAAGTTTTTGGTCTGAATCAAATCGAACCTATTCCCAAACATTAACATTACAACCCGCCGATCTTCCACAGACAGGCTCCTTGGGCTGGCCACATTTAATCGGCCCATTTAAACAGTAGTCGTAGTCGTTGCCGTTTCCCTTTACTGCTTCGTTCGCGAGGTGGCGGATCGCGTGCTCCCTCGAATTAGGGTTCTTCCATCGGACGACCTTGAAGCAGATCTCTGGAAATGGCTGATGAAGCGAACCGGATGGTAAGGTGTATGCTTTCATCTCCTTCTCAAGTGGTTGTTTTTCTTCTTCTTGAGGATCGCGTTACTCTGTCGACCTTGATCTCGATCGGTTCTCGAAATTTCATTCATGCGGTTAAAGAGTGATTTTGGATTTGTGGTTCCAGGCTTTTATTGAGATACAGAGCCGTATGATCGAGACAACCGGGAAGCTAAAGCAGGTATGGTAGAAAATTTGCTACTTTTGTCTTCTCTCTGCAGTTTAACTTGATATATTTAGTCTCAAATCTTGGATCCCAAGTGGTGATATAAATTGTGAGGACTTAACTGGAGTGTACTTTGCCTGAGATTTAGAGAGTTAAGACGACTTGGGTTTTTTATTATGTCCTTAAATTGCAGCATGGAATTCGACCAGTTATTTTGGCTTTTTGATCATTGTGAGTGATTATCTCATGAGAAGGATAATGATAATAGAAAAGCAATAAATCAGGAGTCTCTAAGTATCTAAACCTTTTTGGGATTTGTATTATGCCATTTGGTGATGGGTGACTCATCATTTGGAAGCTGATAATTTAAGTTTTTTTTCATCTTGTTATTGGGAGAATTTAAAATACATACAGCTCTGTAAAGTATACCATCATTGCGCCAATGACTTGGAGTTGCATTCTTTGTGAAAAGTATGGCATGGAAGACTGAAAAACTTAGTACCAATTGAAAATGATTTGATTGGAGAAGTGAGATAAATTTTTGTTTTTCTGATGAATTGGTTTTCACTTTTCTCTCATAAAATTAAAATGTTACCTCAATCTTTTTGCTATTACAATAAATTTAAAAAGTAGACAATCAGTTATTGTGGTTTCTATCGTGCACAAAAATAGAGTGTGAAACTTGTGATACAAAAAAAAACACTATACGGTATGTTTACCTATATCTTCTTTCAGGTGCAAAATCAGATGCGAACTAAAGAAGGTGAAAGGAAACGAGCTTACCTGACCAAGGAAGAACTTAGTCAGTTATCAGACGATACAAATACCTACAAATCCATTGGTAGGAAAAAAGTTTCCGTTTTGAGTAAATATTTTGTTGGTTTTTCTATTCCTTCCATAGATTTGATAGTGCAGGCAGATTCCAATATCTACCGGTTCAAGTATTGGGCAACAACTTACATTTGAATTGTTATTTTGCATCTAAACCTATTTCTTTCAAAGAAACTGCCTATTTCTTTGATTGCCAAGTCTTGTTAGAATTGCCTGCTGATAGCATGATTTTTCTTTATAGAAAGAGAACCATCGAGTTTATGACTATCTGATGACAATTTTTTAAATAACAAATTGCAGGAAAAGCGTGAGTTCTCCATAATCCCAACACTTTTGTCAAGGAAGTAATTTCCTATTTATTATTTGTTGAAGAGGTCAAATTTTCTTTTGATCTATCTAATAATTGTGATATTTTATATTGATATTTAGGTTTATTTTGGAACCAAAATCAGTTCTCTTGAATGAGCAAGAACAGAAATATAAAGACAGTGAGACTGCTATAAATTCATTGCAGGTTTGTCATACATTCATGCTTATAAAAAATTTCGAGTTTAACCCTCTTTGAAAATTGTCAAACTAGCCGTCCTCTCTTCCGTTGTAAGGGTGACAATTTGTGGCATGCTAATTGCATGTCATTTAGGTTAGTAATAAATTATAAGAGATAATATAAAATTAATTATGCATTTTAAAAATAATTTTATAAGGTAAAAAAATCATAAAAGATAATGTCAAAGTAATTATATATTTTTAAAAGTATTCTTTTAGTGTAAACAACATAAAAAATGAATTGTCTACCTGAATGTCTATTTGTGTTTATCTATTTATTTATGCTAGTCTTATTGTGTCACTTTTAAGTTTTGTATTTTTTAATCATATTTTGAGGTTGAGGTTATCAGTTGTATTTAATAGTCAGCTATAATCCATATTCCCAATTTATCTTTTTCCTGTTCTCAAATTATCAAATTATTTTTCTAAACCACACGATAAATGATATTATTAGTGTCAAAATTATGTTAAAATCTACTTATATAATAGGATTAGTCATCTTATGCTGGATACCTGATACAAACTAAAAAAATAATAGTATTTTTAAACCTTAGGCCAAAATGTTTAAAATGTGAAATTGGCAAATTTTCAATCAATCAAGTTGTTTCACTCAACAATTTTGTGAACAATATTTTGTATTAAAATTCTACCAGAAAAGGATTTTTCACAAGTTTTCATTTCTTAGCAAGTTGTTTCGCCCTTTACTTAATTAAAGATCATGTATATTAAAATTGTACCAAAATTGACATAGATAATGCAATTTGTTTCAAACAAGAAGACAAACTATAAATTCTAAATTGACAAAATTTCAGTCCTTTTGTTGATTGATTGTACCACTCTACAAACCATATATTGTATCAAACTTGTAAAAAATCGTCTTAGATGACTCTATTGGTTAATTAGATCTCAATTCGATTCAAATGTTTATGAATTGATTTATCTAGTAGTTTGACTACAATTTGATGAGGGGGCCCTGAACTTGTTATATTTTTGAATAGTGGAGCCTAATCTAGTGTTTTTTTTAGTACTATTTGTTGCTCAATTTGGGTATTTGCTCCAAATGTAAACTTACATAACAATCATCTTTGTTAATTTGAGCAGGTTTCCAAAGAGTATCTAGAGAAGCAAATGGCTGAGATCGAGAACAATCTGCGAGAGTTACTGCAGCAAGATCCAGGTCTTGCGCACCAGATCATGTCCATGGCCGTGATGTAAAGCGTTGCCAACTTCTCACATCAACTCATCAAGTGATCACTTAAATTTTACAAAACTTATCTATCAACCTGTCGAATTATTGGCTTGCTCGTGCTGTCGTAACAATTTGGTTGTTCTCTTTTAGATGGTGATGTGGCTTCAACTTTTGAGTTATCATTATGCGTTCATTTCGTCCCATAAAATGCCTCACTTTGGATTTTTAAGGTTGTTTCCTAGAATTTGAATGACTTATTATTTTATCTTCGAACTAATAACGTAAGTAACCTAATCAACAAAATATTAGGTGTTAATTTCGGGTCTTAACTCTTAACTAATAACACTAATTAGGATGGTAGTTTTAAGGTCATCCACATCAGCTACCCTATTCAAAGATTTTACCTTAAATTTTAGATAGGATAGCTAAAAAATCTTTGCATCAGCTACCCTATCCATTCCCTAAATTTAGATTTCATGAATAGTGATTCTCTAAATTTAGGGAATGAAAC
>JBAMIE010177379.1:0-13832 GCA_037177295.1 Kaempferia parviflora | reverse complement strand
CTGATAGTCGACCTGTTGCTGAGAGATGTTGCTGAGAGAGTTGCTGATAGTCGACCTGTTGCTGGTGCTAGCTGGAGGGTGAGAATAATTTTTTATTTCATATTTTGCATCATTATCATATAATTATATTTCATGGTCGATCATTTCTTTTTTTTTGAGGGAGAGATTTTTCGCATGGTCGATCATTGATTTGAATGGTTGAATTTGAAGACGATCAGCTGCTCGTGGCATTGAACCTGGATCTCTGCCACTAAAGGTCTGCTCGCTCCTCCTCCAATCCTTTATAGTCGCTAGCTCCCCTTCCCTTGTCCCCACAGGAAAGACACTGAATAGACAGCGAAGCCCACTAGAGCCTACTAGAATAGAGCCGACTTGACTGACAGAGCGGTAGGCTAGAGATGGGACTCAGAGCTAGGATGGTGGGCTCCCGGATAGGCTGATTCATCAGTTGGAGGAAGATTATATGGCTAATTAATGTGGGTGAGCCGACCGCGTAGTGGGGCCTTCTGTCCCGCAAGAGAATCATGCAAGAAGAACCGAATGCTATCGTAGACTCTTCAACTGTGTTAAGCATTGCGCCAAATAGCACTTTCTTTCTTCTTTTGCAATCTCACCCAACATGCAATCGACCAATCGACCCGACCTTCTTTCTTGACCCGACCTTCTTTCTTTTTTATATATAAAAAATCTGAGACCCGACCCTAGAGTGCTCCCCGACCTCCAATCAGTCTCTGCCCTCGAAGTCCACGCTCTACGTCGCTGTCGCTCGTTCCTCTCATCCCCGAAACCGAAGCTAATATCTTTGGCACTACTGGAGCTGTCATATGGGACAATCAAAATTGGAAATCTAACCAACTCTGCTCTCGGCTTCCCCGATTGCTTCTCCGCCTGGGATTGGGTCCGAAGACTGGGAATTTAACCTCACTCAACTCATTCTTATTTAAATAGAACCGAACCATCTTGAAGAGACAGACTTCGCTTAGCCCGGTCAACCCTTTCCTTCTTTCATCTAAGCTTATCCTCGTATTAGACGAGTCTTTCCTCAGCCCTCCCATTCACCACGCTCGTCCCACACCCTTAACTCAGCTCAGCCAGAGGGATGCACTATAAACTCAGCCAGTCGCCCGCCCGAAGCCATTCAATCCACCAGTAGCCCGCCCGAGGTCGGCAGTGAGGGGATGGGGGTAGGCGATCCCTCCCTTAATATATAATATAATACCTTAGAGGGTAGGACCGTTCACCTCTAAGGGCGGACCGTGTCAGGTGGATCCGAGACCTTGTTTGTTTTAATGTCATGATTATAGTGTGTGTTGTTATTTATGCGAATCGAATGAAGAGGGGTGTTTACACCCGGGTTTACCCTACCAGCCCCTATTAGCTGGAGAGCTCAAATAGGTAATGATCCAAGGGAAATTCAAAGAGATTAGAGGAACTTCTGAGACTTTTATATCCTCTCCATCACTCTACTGGGTACCTGCCAACTAAAGATCTTCGTTCCCTCTCTTTTCTTATCTTACTAATATAGTGTAGTTCATATCAATCATTATAATTAAAGACAAGCGCACCATTCTCATTCACAGCAGTCGTTCATGGCGCAATGCCGTATATATATGAGCGGCGGACGGTCGGTCTATCTTTCTGATCTCTGGCTCGTAGATCGATCGACGGTCCCCCACTGCGCTTTCCTTGAGACGATCCTCTCCCAAAAAGGAAGACCTAGCGTAAGCTGTCATCAAGGTCAAAGAATAAGGGGTCGGACGGCGCCTACTTATTAGTGCTGTTAGAAAGTCCCTGCCTCTAATAGCCTTCACAAAAAAGGTCCGACCCGCGGCTTAATACTAGTCAATTCCTCTGTCCCTTCTGTCAACTCAACTAGAAGGAGATAGATAGGAGACCCATGTTTGATACTTTAAAGAGTCAACCGATACTGGAACTGAAAAAGGAGAAGTCAGAGCCACTCGTCATCAAACTCAAAGTCAAAAGAAAGAAATGCATCTACAGCTGCCCTGGCCTATCTTGATTATGCGATATGATCCGCTGCCTAATTTAACTATACTGTCTCTCCACTTTCCTATCTTTGACCGGGCAAACAAAGAAGGTAAACTCAGTCCCGAGTCCTCCTTTCGCCCGTCTTGCATCTCCGATCCTTTCCACTTGTCTAGCACTGGGTCGAGCTATACTTTGAATCTCAATCTCCTTTACGGTCTTGACTCTACTATATTTTAGCTTTTTCTGCTCTTTCTTAACGAGCTTAAACCCGGATCTCGCAGGTAAACAAAGAACCTACTCCTGGGCATACATACTAACTAAGGCAAAAGCAATTCCTTCCTAAATGCCTCCTCCGTTCTTTACCGGGCTGAAAGGGCAAAGTAGTTCAACTCGTCTCTGTTGGATCCAATACCGATACTGATCACCGGACTCACCCGCTACTCGTAGTTAATGAAGTATGGCTTGATTCTTATCTCTTAAAGAAAACGTCGGCAGAGAAAACAGAAAGCAAAAAGAAAGTGAGAAGCATGAAGTAAATGAGAAGAGGTACGAAGTGAAAGAGATGAAGAGCAACCTACTCGGACTCGTGACCTGAACTCTCCTTTCCTGTGGTGCCTGTTGCGTATTATCCCCTTGAATCCTCGTACGTTGGGCGGTCCATGCCCTCTTAATCTACCCCTGCGGAGCAAATCCATTCAATTCAAGGAAAGGAAGACTCTACCGGGATTCTTTTAACTCACATTCCTGCAGCTACTTATAATGAACAAGAGGAGCCTCTAATTGCATTCACTTTCACTCGAACTCTGAACTCATTGAATATGGAATTCACCATTCACTTTCACTCGAACGAATTGAAGGATAAGGAGCATAAGCCGGTGCCAAAAACAATTATAATGTACTTTTTGCCTGCTCCGCTATCTGAATGAACCTATTTCTAGAACGGGCAAATTAACCTAATTAGAGAACAGCTGCAGCAGACTTAGGTACTTAAGAATGAACTCGTTTTTCTTTCCGCTCCCATTCATTGGGCATTGACTACTCTTGGAACTCTAACTCCTGAACCGCAGCAGATTACAGTATTGCGTGAATTATTAGATTAGCAAGTCCTAAAAGAGATTCGTAAGTAAAGTAGTAGTAGAAGGTACGAGTGCTTAGACGGGGTCGACGTTGACGGGTGACTAAAGGAAGGTGCTATGCCTGCTTATACTGACTCGTACGCTACAGATAACTACCTATGAGATGCCAGGACAGCTCACCACTCAACGAAAGAGCTAGCTACGGGCATTTGCTTAACCCCGTCGTTTCACTCGGCCGTCGCCCCGTCGTTAACACTCGGCCCTTCAGTTTGATTCAAGGAGTTCTTTCCTGCCCCTCTCCCTTACTTTAATACGAGCTATTACATACTATCTCCCTTATGGTCGATCCCTAGTCGTGAATGAGTAGATCAGTTGTAGTTTTTCATAGCCTAAGAGTGAATGGCGCGTGCCTAAAAGTGAATGGCCCGAGCCTCAAAGTGAATGGCCTCAGCCTAAAAGTGAATGGCCCTGAGGCCATTCACGACCTGTTGCTGAGAGATGTTGCTGAGAGAGTTGCTGATAGTCGACCTGTTGCTGATTGCTGTAATCCGCTGGGAGTATAAATGGTATTTCCTTTGGGGCCATGTTAGACTATCCGTAGTGATTCTACGAAAGATCTATCCCTACCCCTATGGTCGGCCCTCTCGCGTATCCGCTCGAGCCTATCCTTACTTATAGCAATTGCCCTAACTTTAAAGCGAGCCCGCGTCGTTATCACTCGCACCTCTCTTTTCGAGCTTTCTCCCAGGTCAGGTGCGGCTTTGAACCTTAATTAATGGGTTCTCAGAAGGGATACTCTCGCTTAGGCAGGCACAACTACTGTATGAATCGCAATCAAGAGCACTTGAAGGAATGGCTGACCGTACTAATACTAAGTAATCCACGTCCTGCTCCACTCCTCAAACTCAAACCAAAGGGATCAACCCAGCTAGAGTCAATATAAGCCTTTCTCCTATCTGGTCGCCTCTTCGACTAGAATGGTTTGACTTACTACTCTAGCTTATGAGGGATTCTATAGTTCACCAGGCTGCCCTAGTTCCAGAACCCTACGTCTTCAAAGGGATGGGTGAGCGTACAGGATGAAGGATACAATAATGCCAATGGTCTTGTCTTGCACAATGAAGGGTTGATCCCCTTCTGGTCCGGATTCCTCTTCTTTAGTTGATATTCCCTCGTAAGCCCACACACCTAAAGTTGATACTAATGGTTCCCCAAGGAGAATATAAAGCGCCAACTACTTTTGATACCCGGATTGAGGAACTCACTGATGAAAGACTGGATAGGGGCCGACCGAGAAGGCGAAATCAAATAAACGGAGGTTCAAGGGTCCACTATGGTCTCACCTCCTTCATTCCCTTTCCGGCTGATTCCAGGGATCATACTGGAAGAACTGGATAAGGGCGAAGCGTCTGGTCTCGCGGATCCAAATCTACCTGCTCTCGCCCTCCCCACATCTTTCTGACTTTCATTCATCCCGTCAGCTAGCTCTGTTTTGGGGTCTTCTTGGGGGTCTACAATGTCTCTAGCCCGACTTTATTTCAGACCATTTACTCTCAAGGGAATTCCTTTTTTCAAGAGAGTGGACCCGCCTCGGGCCGGCTAGGATATGAAAGAAAGAAATACACATGTACGCTCCACCTTCAGACGAGGCTTATTCTTCCTTTCCTAAGAGGAGCGAACGGGCAAGTGATATAGAGGCGCGCAGAGCAGAGCTCTCCCATTAGCAGACTCGACAGGCACTCAATATCTTGTCTTCCTTATGCTCGAATCCGAACCAAGGAATGGACTCTTTTTCTTCTGTGCACCAACTACTCTAACCCGATGAGACCGGAGAAACTGGAGCTGCAGCTAACATGGCATAAACTAAAGAACTTTCACTCTGAACTGCCTTCCCAGTGAGAGCCGAGCCTACTCACAATAGACTGATAGGAGAGACTGTATTCTTCCCGTACGGTCACCCAGCACCTAGAAGAGGAAGACTCCCCTTCCGATGAGGAGCCGAGCTCCCTCAATAGACAGCACCACATCGATCACAAGAGCCCGGGTAGAGATTGTAAATTTGATCCCTCTCATAGCCGACTAACCTAGCCCACCTCTAAGCACTTATAAGTAAGATGGTCTCCCAGTAGAGCTACTGAACCTATGACAGAAACCGTTCGTGCTCCTGGTTACTGTGGTTGGCACTAAGAATCTACTCCGCCTTCCCCATACTATACTTCTTATCTTTCTACTGAAAATCCTTAGGGAGCTCCGTCGGTAGAGGGGATAGAGAAATCCTCCCAATATAGCCTTGGTCTAGCCTAGCATTCTATCTAGTGTATCTACCTTCCTCATGGCATCGACCGGGCGGAGCTAAGCCCGCAATGCTTTGGTGTAACTACTCACTCCCAATCCGAAATCCCCGTGCTCCATTCGTGACTTCCGCACCTAAGTCAGAGTCAGGAGGAATGAATCCACCTATGCTCGCCCCGTACCTTCCAATGCTAGAGATCTCGCTAGGCCCATGTTGTCCCCTTCATTAGCCAGCGCAGGTAGCTACCTTGAAAGAGACCCTCCTTCCTTAAGGGCTCTCACTCAGCAGGGTGCCGTTCCATCCCTCAGTCTCCCTCTCGTGCTAAACCATTCTGTAGCTCCGCCCTACTCATCCCTTTGTCCTCGCTGACTAGACATTCATTCCTGCTAAGAGTAGCGGGTGAGCACGGTGAGCATCCCTTTGTCTCTTTGTCGGCATGCAATCGTAGAACTTGAATATGAAAGAGTCAACTGTTCGTCCTACATTCACACACAAGTCTTGTAATAAACAGTACTCTGAACCACTTGTCTTGCTTCTAACAAAATGCACTCTGATAGTGTGAGAAAGAGTACAGTTAGACTTGTCTTTGGACTTGTAATAGTCAACCTCTTCTAGTAAGCGCTAAGAAGACCAAGGAAGACAGAGACAACTGCTATTGCCCAGCCATGGTGTCAAGTCGCTCATTTCATTCGACATCCGGCCCGCTTCAGCTCAATTCGTATACTCAGTTAGAGGAGATCCCACCCTTGACGCAATTAGGCAGAAGCCCGCCCAGGATGGAGTTGATTCTTCAGGAAGACTTTCCCGCCCTTCCCACATCTTCGCTTAGGTCTTGAAATGAGGTCCCCGGCGAGGCATATAGCAAGAGTCACGAGAAGAGCTATTGGAATGAGGAGACTTGATAAGAGCAATAGAATCCGAGACCTGAGGTTGGCGATCCAGTAGTCGACGGGAGCCCATAATCAAATGGCAGAAGAATCACACTAAAGGAGTTCTAAACGGCCATACAATAGAACCGGCCGATTAAAGGAAGAAAGTCCGGGCTCTTGGCTCTGTCCCGCTACTGAGATGAGACTTGATCTCTCTCCTTCCTTACCCGAACGTAGCAGTTCATTCACCACGTCCGCACCTCGCTAATCGAGGCCTCTTCGGTCTCCTCTTCGTCTACTATTTATAATAGAATAGATGCTTGGGTTCGCCCTCTTGAAGAGCCTTTCACTACTGAGACTCGCTCCTTTTTTCTTCGCTCGGAGTCGCATAGCTCAAAAGTCATTACAAGAGCCCCTGTCATTCGGCGTGGGTAGAGCTCGCCCCATGGCAACTCTACTAAAGGCCCGCGGTCAAGTTCCAACTTCATTCCTCTCCCCTTTCGCCCATGTCCGCGAAGAGGCCTATATACTTTTCCTAAGTTAAGGATAAATTAACTTGGCGCTATTTTCTTATTATTGATTGAAGTAAGATGCCTATGGCGATTCTTTTTATTATGGTCCTCTTCCAAAGGAGTGACTTACGGTCCGCGTCTAATCACTGTCTCGCTCCGAATCTTCTTAGGCGGGGACTTCATTATTACTCCACAAGACTCCGCCCTCTATGACCTGGTCTCAGAAAGCACTTTTACATCTGTCCCGTCGGCATGACGAGAGAGCATAGATTCAGTCCTCCGAACCTTGACGGAAGAGCAGCTAAAAGAAAGCTCAACAAAGAGAGTCAGATCAGCCCTTCTTCTCCTTCTACAAGGGGAGGCCCAATCCATGAACTTGATCTCGTCAGCCCTTCGACCCTCATTCGCTCGTCCTCCTTTCTTTCACAAGAGACTACGCAAGGGCTATATCGCTCTCCTCTGTAGGTAAAGACAGCGTCGGCATGGATTCCGCGCCATTCGCTCCTTCCTCCGCCGGATCATCAATTAGTTCGGGAGCCCTCTTGTTGGTTCGCTTCGCTGAGCCAGTATTGTCATTGCTCGTTCGTACTAGTAGAAGCATAGAATCGTAGACTAGCAGGGATCTCCCCCTCCGCCCCACTCCACCTGAATTGTCCTTCATAAGAATCCTAGCTCAGATGCCTACGATTGATTGAAGAAAGCCGTAGAGTACAATGCTACTGTCAAGTCATAGCATCTTACTTACTATAGAAAGAAAGGAGGGAGATAGAATGAGAAAAAAAGATAGATAGAAAGAGAAAGAAAGGGCTTTGCCTTTCTGCCCTCCTCCGCACTCGCACCTCAAAGAAGAGCATCCTTCTTCTCCATCGCCGGACCATCTTGTATTTATCCGGGCAGCCAGCCAATGAATGCAATGATTCATATCGCTGCCTCACAGGTCTCGACTCTATCAAAGAGGGTCGCGGCTCCTTTCACTTCAAACTACTATGAGAAGGTCGGCTCCTTTTCCGTAATTATCTGCCTATAAAATCAGATTCACGAGCCTCCTATCACTGATGCTGCTCATAGTTGGTTTTCGTTCGCACCTAATTTAGAAAGAAGGTTATATTTTATGCTAATTCTTGTGGAATGGATAGAGAGAAGCCGTGTGATCATTACGTGTTCACAAGAGTATAAGAAAATGGAACCGCGTCGAATATTTGATCACTTATTATTATTACTCGCCCCTCTCTCAGTCGTGAATGGCGAACTTAATATTGAGTCTAACATTGCCCCAAAGGCCATTTATACTCCAAAAAACACACCAGTCTAACATGGCTATGAAAAACGTAGAAAGATCTGCGATTCAAAAAACACACTACGAAAGAATCTATCCCTACCCCTGAAGCACCAGGTCGACTATCAGCAACTCTCTCAGCAACATCTCTCAGCAACAGGTCGTGAATGGCCTCAGGGCCATTCACTTTTAGGCTGAGGCCATTCACTTTGAGGCTCGGGCCATTCACTTTTAGGTGTACCATTGACTCTTTCCTAACTTGAAAACGAGCCTATTCTTATCGGATGCCCTAACGGGAATTTCGAGCTATCTGACACTTCACGTCGCCTCGTCCCTCTCCCTCAGCAGATTACAGTATTGCGTGAATGGCTATGAAAAACGTAGAAAGATCTACAGCAACAGGTCTAATATCTAAATGGCACGCATACCATAGTCGTCAATGGTGTACCATTGACTCTTTCCATTGACTCTTTCCTAACGGTCGATCTATTGCCCTATGGTCGAGCACGTCGCTTCTCTCTAAATAGTCCCTCGTTCCTCCAGCAAGTCGTGAATGGCGAACTTAATATTGAGTCTAACATTGCCCCAAAGGCAATTTATACTCCTTTGATTCAAAAAAACACTACGAAAGATCTATCCCTGCCCTTCTTGTCTCTTGTCTTCGTCTCTCTCACGTCGCAAACTCTTATTATATTATATGGCGTTCTCACTCGGCCCTAAATTACGGTATTGCGAGCCCACAAGCTACAGTCTAACATGGTGAGAGTTCATGGCTAAAAATAAGCAGATTACAGTAATTGCGTGAATGGACATTCAAAACGTAGAAAGATCTCACCATTCACGACTGTTCGGATAGCCATGAACATCGGATAGTCGTGAATGGACTCTAACCACGTCGCGATGCTCGTACCTTCCATGTTAGACTGTTCGGAACTTTAATGCGCCATTCACTCTTTTCTTCTGGTCGGGTCGTCCCTCTCCCTTCTCGGGTTCCTAGCCCAAGGTTCTTTCCAAGCCAAGGGTACGAAAGAAAGCTATTCAAAGCATCTATACTCTCTGGCTTATCTGGCTATCTCGAAAGAGTTCAAATCCCCTATTCGCTTACCTTGAACTTTCTTCTTCAATCTCTTCCTATTCTTTATCACCCTCGGAATGAACTACCTTTAGAGAAGACTCCACCAGAACAGGAAAGTCAGAAGTCGATGGTTAAGGAACGAGTGATAACGACGTCTCCTAATGTCAAGCCCGTCTTTTTCGCCTCAATGCCATTGGCTTTCATTAAGTCCAATGAAAATCGTGAGACTTGCAAGAAAGAGCTTTTGGCCTGCATGCCTTTTTCCTTCTCCGCTGTCCATGGAAATCGTGCCAGTTTTATCCAACCCCGTCGTAAGCTCTAAAGCCGAGATCACTTCCAATAGTCTATTGTTCCCGGCAGTTGCTATAGAATGGAGTTCGTTTCGCTAGCCCATTCATTAGGTTCTCACCTCTTCGTGCTATTGTTGAAGAAGGAGTTGCCTTTCTCTCCATATGCTTGTTCGAATCGAGACTTATTTGAATAATATAATATGTAAGCTTCCCTCTTCATCTTTCGTCTATGCTTTGGGTAAAGCGGTCCTATGGATAAATTAGCTACGTGAAAGCGTGAAAGCTAAGCTAGTCGAATCCGTACTCCTATCTTATATCCCTCGTCTCCCATAGCTCTCTGAAAACAAGGCTCATTCGCTTCCTGGAGAGCTGGGAGAAGACTGACTCACGGTTTGGTTCTTTCGGTTCTAGAGAGTCGCTCAGAGTCAAATCTATCTCATCTTATGATAAGATTCATAAATGCCATTCATCAAAGACCCTCACAGTGGTCAGTCTGCTTTTCTGTTCTGCTCATCAAGCTAATCAGTAGCCTGAAATTACATAATATATTTGAGGGCTAGGCTCATTTCCAAACCAAAGCGCTAATCCCCGTCGTTACCTCGGGCCTGAGCCTGCAAACTCTTAGAAAGAAAGTCAACCGATGCCTTAGCACAATAGTCATATTAAAGAAAGACAACTGGCCCAAGGGTTAATGCGTCACGCACCTCTTCTCATGCAGCGAAGATTCAGTCTCGCTTACCCGAGAGCTAACCTATGAGAAAGATTCTTTAAGCCGTATTGACCTTGCGCATAGAAGGAGACCTGGTTAAACTTTGTTCAATCTCTCTTTCTCTTATATAAGATATTGGAAGAGCACGGGAAGTGTCAAAGCTCTCTGTCTGTCTGACTTCAAGCAGGTATGAGTGAGAACAAAACCGGATATTCTTTTATCAACAGACAGGGCCTCCCCTAAAGGACAGTGGAACAGATACACGAGCCACTATCTTAGATACCTCTTGAGTAGCCGGGAGAGTCACGGAGAGGCTAGGAAAGGAGCCTGAAGTAGACCAGCGGGGAAGAAAAGAAGGGGGAGAAGACGACTCGAATTCAACAAAGCAAGCCATGTCGTGTCGTAATGGATGCATTGTATTTTCATGAGATCTTCTTATAATGTTAGACTTCCATTTGACAGGCTAGAGCACATAGAGTCACTATAATTCTGAGTGCTATAGATCCCGCCAGTAATGTTATGTTATAAGCAGACTGAGTGGATAGCGCTGTCCCTAGCTATCCCCTCGGGGGCTTCGAGAACATTCTCGCCTAAACCACTATTGAGTATTTCTTGGCTTGGGGAGACGTATTGACAGCTTGTCGGATAGTCTCAAGATTGCTGCCCGGAACGAGTGGTAAATTCAGTATTGTTCCATCCTCTGGGAGGAGGTAGACCAAAAGAAAAAAATCAAATAAAGAGCGGTGTCGTGATCTGAATAAAGGCTGACATCAGGACATTTTGAGAAATAGGCAGCCACATATTCAAATGGTATGGATAATGACTGACCCAAAAACGAAGTGATGCTAGCAGCCTATTAGGAAATAGGAGATCTCGCTTATCAAAAAAAGCACTTGGAGAAAGGAGGTGAAAGCGCCTTTCTCTCTTCACTAACTCGGTAGACGAGACCCCCCACACGCTACTAGGAACAAAGGAATCAATCCAGCCCCAAGCAGGAGCCGGGGGCTACCCTCTTTACCGGATACTGAGAGGTCTGCCCGTCCGGCGGCGGTCCCTCTTCATCTTTCATTAGGTCGGCCTAAGAAATTGATGAAGGGGCCCTCCTCACCACTCCCCTTCCCCTTATCCCGGAAGCAAAGCACGGATGACAAGGGCCAGCGATCCCACTACGGCCTCTCGAGCCAAAAACAAACATACCGGAAAAAAGCAACATTAAAAAAGACCAAAGCAAGAAAAATGAGTACTACATCTGGGGTCCTTCAATCCATAAACACGTTCATTCCATCTCCAACTGAAACCAACCAACCACTCGACCGATCTCATCTATCCCCGTTAGAAAGCCGTTGGAGTTCATTCAAGAGAAATTGGTTTTGCTTTTCGTGCCATATTAGCTTAGACTTGACCCCCGCATCTTCCCTTTCCTTTATTTGTTTTCGAATTCCGTGTAGAAGCAAACTCTCCAAATTTATGACCAACCTTTCCTTCAGTGATCTTACAACGAACAGGAGTTTTTCCATTGTAAATGAGTACGGAGCAATCAACGAATTCCGGCGAAATAGAAGATCTACGTGACCAAATTTTCCTGCTCAAAACACTGTCTCTGTTCTTCTTCATTCTAAACAGGAAAGCATCAACAAAACAGCCCTTCCATATAGATCGTCGTGGCATGAACTAAATTCTGCCTTTCCCCACCCCCACTACTGCCCGAAATCCTGCTTTGGTGGGCTTCCCCCAAGGTGAGACCGAAGGTCTACCTCCTTTTGTGCGCCCCTCACCTCCTCCATGAGGATGATCCACTGGATTCATTGCAACACCACGAACAATGGGGCCTCTGCCTAACCACCGGCTTTGTCCTGCTTTTCTAAGCTTACGTGCACCATGGTTGGGATGGGAAACAATACCAATAGTTGCTCGGCATCGGGAATCTATGACTTTTTCAACACCCGAAGGTAGCTGCACTTCACATTGTGGGGCTGGCTCCTTAATTATTTGAGCATAAGTTCCAGCGGCTCGAGCCAGCTTTGCGCCTTGACCTGGATGACATTCAATATCATGTACCCATGTTCCCATACGTATATCAGCTAATGGTATGCTATTTCCAACTTGAGAATTTCGATCAAGTATCTCGTATCTATAAGCAGGGGGGCGTGGCCAAGAAGCTGCCAGCTGACTGCCCCCTTCAACCCGACCTTTATTCGCTGTGCGAACAAGGTCTTGGAACCGAAGGTATGTATGGGCATTCTGGGCAGGTCGCAAGAAGCCGCTTTTATAAGGTTTTGACCAATCGCAATTCATCACTATCTTACCCGCTTCCAATTGATGACTGGCTAATATATAAGTGTTGACCTAAGCCCCTGTGCAGTGGCTCGGCTCCCGAACCGTACGTGAGCTGCCTCGTACGGCTCTTCCTAAGAAGGTCGAAGCCCCCCTCTATCAAAATTAAAAAGCCCTCGCCTTCTCATATCTTCTTTCAGTCGCCCAAAAGTCGTGAATGGACTTGCGCTATTCCATGTTGTACTCTCTCAAGCAACAGTCTAATATGGACTTGCGCCAGAGCGGAGGAGTCGAATATCTGAATGGACTTGCATACCGTATGGGTCAAGGAAAGAATTACGAAGAAACACTACGAAAGATCTGCCGTAGTAGTCGGCTCTCTCAACTTACTAAATTAAGGGCGCTCTCCACGTCGCTCTGCTCGTCCCTTGAAGTCATACCCTCTCCCTAAATTACGGTATTGCGAGAACTTATTAAAATGAAGTGCACAATTTCGTCCCTCTCGCATACCATAACGCTCGAGCTATCATTAGATACCCTCAGCAGATTACAGTATTGCGTGAATGGCCCAAAGCCATTCACTCTTACCCTAACCGCGTCGTTATCACTCGCCCCACGTCGCCAAAATAGTGTGTCTCGTCCACGTCGCAATGCTCGTACCTAAGGTCGAGTGTAAAAGTTCCTTCGTTCCTTGACTTCGGTTCTCTGTGCTTTTCTTTATTATTAATGTTAGAGGGCTTCGTTTCTGATACCGGCTTTCTTAGTTACGAGCTCACTTTCGCTGACTTCTTCCTTAGTCTCGGTGAATACTTAAGGACTCCTGGGACTAGTCTATATCCACAGCTGACGTGACTCCGTACCGCTCCGTGGGCCTTTCCCTTTGTAGACGGATAAGATAAGTGACTCTTTAACTATTTTCTCCTTTGTAGAACAGCTAAGCCAGTTCTGGAGTTTGACTTACCTAAAACCAACTCTGTAATTCCATAACCTTAGCCGAGCCGAGGCGTGCGTGACTTCTATCTTTTTTTTCCCATCAGGTCTAACCCAGGTTTTCGTCCCAGAGCCTATAGGCGGCGGCTTGGCTTCGCTATCGCTTTGGTATAGAAAGAAATCAGTGTTGCGGTCGGCCTTCCCACCCAAACCTTCCTTACTTTTCTTATAAGCCCTTGACGTATATAAAGAAAAGAAAGGGTATCGTCAGATAGCTCGACTGATAAGGGTATCTTTAGATAGCTCGTTTTAAAGTTAGGGCCGACTATAAGGGCAGGGATAGGTCTTTCTACGTTTTTCATCTTATTGCCATTCACGCAATACTGTAATCTGCTGGGCTCGACCTAAAGGGCATCCGTAAGGAAAGAGTGAATGGCCCATAGCCATTCACGACCTGTTGCTTGGGCTCGAGCGTTATCGCATGCGAGAGGACCAATGAAGGGATCGGAATTACCATAAGGGCAGGGATTAGATCTTTC
>JBAMIE010177373.1:0-13834 GCA_037177295.1 Kaempferia parviflora | reverse complement strand
CCTCTTTCAAAAAAATCCAATTTAAAATTTGGACTCATATATTTGATAAAACTAAAATAGACGGAATGCTTCGACAATGATTAAAAATATAACAATACATGTTAATTTCAACGATGAACTATGGAAACCAAATCTATTTTGTCTAGTGCCTTCGACAGTAGATTAAACAACGCGAATGTTATACTCGATGACGATATGTCGGGAAGATGATATCAAGAAGAATGTAGCTAAATATACTGTTACTTCTCTTAGATTAGAAGAGGATGATTTGATTGCAACCAATATAGAGAGGAGCATTTTGCAAACACTCATTCTACAACTTCAAAGATTAGAAGTTGATAACAAAAACCAATAATGATTATACACAGTAATCCTTGCTTTAAAAGGAACATAATAATGAAGCAAACAAGGATATCTAACTTACAAATCTTTATCAATGAAGCTTCAACTCTCGGTCACCATGGCATCTCAAGTGTAGAGGCCCCTTTTTAACATGAGATGGATTATGTGGTAATCAAACTGAGTATACATCAAGTGAGCGCATCATATTAGCATCAAACTACAAGTCGATTTCAAATACCAGGTACATACATATTCCTCAAAACAACTATACTATGTAAACTTATCCTCTGCGTCTGCCAATGCAGTATCGCCTTCTTCAAGATTACTGAATTCAAGGTAATGTGTGGGTCTGTGATCCTCATGGTAGTAGTCTCTTGGTATCCCCAACTTCACTCCGTATCGCATGCTCACAGTATGCTTTACTCCCATGAAGTTGTAATTCCATGGCCCATTGTCTGGAACCTGAGATTTCCAAATGACCAGGGTGATTCAAGTATTCTGATTTATGAAAGATCTCCAAAATGAATTATAATTTTAGGATATGGCAGGGAAAGATTCATTACCATATAGAATCCTAGGAAACGATCACTCAGAAGCATTTGCACTTTCTCATAGTGTGTAGGTAGATAACCATGGGGGTTGCTTCCAGTGTCCTTATTGACACGTCCCCATTCGTACCCCGATTGAGTGAGCTTATATGCTGTCAAGGAGCAGGAACCTGGAGTGAAGCTACAGGTCAAAATAATGCATTTGTCACCGTCCCACTGCTTATTGTTCTCTAGCACCCGGGCATGAGATGTCAGATCCTGAAGGAAAAGGTATGTATAAGGAGCATGAAACCAATAGATTTCATCGAGAGACGGAAGTAGCAATATTAACCTGTGGGGATAGCTGAGGAAGCTCATTAGGTTGTGTGTGCATCCATCCCAATGGCTCTAAGTCGTTCAAAAAGTCATGCTCGGGTAGAGCTGATGGTAAGTGGACCTGCTGATGTGTTCCCCATTGCGGGGCCATGACTATGCAGCGGATCTCCTTCACTTGTGGGTTATCTTGAGGGCTCAGCCCATAGAGGTAACCAGCAATCTGAGTTCTTAAATCTGCTATGCAGATGAACTTCTTCAATATGTTCTTAGGCATAATGTAAGTATATCCAGTCTCCTGCTCGATGAAAAACCAATTAAATTCATGAATAATAAATCTGTAGCCAACAAAGATAAAATATTGTAATGCCTATTTAATACCTTGATATCATCTGAGTTCACATAAATGTGGTTAACACGAAGATAAAGATTTGTGGCCGAAATGGCCCTGACTCGCCAATCGGTTTTGGAACCAAATGCTTGCTGCTCATATGGACTAGTGGTAGTAACAATAAGCTCGTCGCCATGAACATTTGTCGTCCTTGTTGTAACTGCTGTCAATTGGCTAGCTTCTTTAGCCTACAATAACAAAAGGGAATGTTAGAATAACATGGAAAAAGAGTCGCAGCATGTTGGACCAAATGCAAACCTGTTTCTCAATTTCAGCAATCTGTTGCCTCTGCTGTGAGGGTGGTGCTATCTCTGCACCCAATATTATGTCTCGTATTTCAGACTGTGTTAACGCAGATGTATTGACATTGTTCTTTTTGGCATAATCAGAAAGTATGAGATCTCTAAGTGCAACTTCAACCTGAAACCGGTTTCAAGGTTAGTAAAAGCTAAAATTATTGGGGAATAGAAATAATAATAGGTACTACAAAATAACTGAAGATTCTACCTTCATCCACTGATCATCAGTCAACGAAGGCCATATATGGTGTGGTTCAGTGACAATGGTCTTGTCAGGCTTCAAGAGCATCTTTGCTTTCTCATTGTTAACATGCAGTGCCCGCAATATCAATATAAGCCGGGAGAAAGCAGTGTAGGATGAAATACTTTTCAACCAATCATCATAGATATTAAAAAGAACCATCTGAGGTTCAGTAGCCTTCAAAATCAGATCACCAAACTTCTCAATCTTTAAGCAAGCTTGGAAAGGCAACTGGAGCTCACTACCCTTGATAACAATATTGGGAAAGTCAAGCAAATGGACTTCTAAAGGATCCAACATTCCTTTACGAGTGACAACAATTTGCTTCGGCTGCTCTTCAACTGGCAATGACCGCACAAGAGCTGCTACTTCTTCTGCTGTCTTCCACTTGGCCAGTTGTCCAAGACGCTTTTGCCCAGCCCAAACACTTGTATGGATGACCTGCATGAGACTAGCTGTTTAATTCTGCAGGCTCGCAAGAGTCTCAAGCTACCTTAAACAAGTAGAAAAAAAGAATATACCTTTAGAAATAGTTGTCCTGTCCTTGGATTGAAGATGAAGATGGCACCATTAATGGGCTTAGTGGTGAGATTTCCCTCAAAAGTTTTATGTATTGTTACTCTATACACATTAGTATCATCAACAAACCATATGATTTGGTTGCTGAAAATCTCCCCATAATTTTGTGACGAGAGATATGGTTCAGTAGGCTCAGATGAATATAGCTGCAAGCCTTTCCTTATCCGTTCCCTCAGCACATATAAAGCTGGATTTGACTGCATTAACGACACAAAAATAAGAAAAATTGGAAATCAACAGATATGGAGGATTATTTCTCAGAACTATACCTTCATGATCTTGTTCATTGCTTGAGCTAGCAAAGGCTTTGACCCAGGGAACCAATTTCCAAAGGCTGAGTGCAAATTGTATGCCAAATCCAATCCAATCATAACTCCTGCGAAAACATAGCATTAGTTAACAGGTTCTTGGTGACTATGAAATTCTAAATGGAGCCAATACAAAATATACCAGTGGGTGATGGATATATGGACATATTGTCTGTTGTATAGTCCATAAACTTAGCCCTAGTATAACGCTCTATATCATGGGAATCATAGTCCCCCCAACGAAGTTGCACATCAATCCAGTATTTGTTGCTTGCTTTTTGGTCAAATACGTCCTTCGATTCAGCAACAAGGCTTGGTTTGGACATTGGCCATCGATGTGCAGCAAAGAGGAGAACGTCAGCACAAGAGCTGTTCATCTTGTAACTTTTCCTTGGATGTATAGTCTCTTTCTGCACAGTCTCAATTTCTAATGCATCCAACTCTTGATCCAAAACTTGGCAAAGATCCATAACAACGCTCTCATGGATCTTCTGCCAAAGATGAGCACGGAATATCTGAATCAAAGATATCTTCAAGGTAGGAATTTTCCCATGCATAAATATTCCTGTCAGATCAAGCTGGACCTGGAAGCCGACATACACATTGGCACGATTGATGGTGGGTGACCACCACAAAGTAAACCTACGATTTGGAATTTGATTCAGACCCGACCGCTGTGCATTGGTTAATTTCTTATACTTCATAGACTCTTCGAATCCAGATGCTTTCTCCCAGAAGAGACCTTCCCAGGTCGGGAAACTGAAACAGAACCAAAATCAGTCTTAAGATACAGAGATACAGATATAACATAATCATTGCATACATGCCAATTTCGTTACTTACTATGTCCCTTTAAATAAAGTGTGTTCCAGGATTCCTTCCACTCCTCCAAGTGCTTGGATAACATCAGTCCGATAGTTGTTCAAGTTCCAAAGCTTGCCATCATGCCTCTGGTGTGTCCACCAAAATGGATTTTGCTTCAAAACTTGATATTGCTTGAAATCAGTACGAACCCTCCATCCTTTATCATATGCTAATGTGTGGCGATCTTTCTGGAACAAGGTGTTGATTCGAGGTATGCCTCTATCCCAAGAATCCTAAAATAATAAATATTTATTGTCAGACCTTCACTCTAATGCTATATTAGCAAACAGGAATAACAGCAGCAGTACATAATCAACAATTATCTTGTGCAGAAAACTATTGTTTATTTATGTTCCAAAGCCCCACCCTGAACCCAAGAATAGACAAAGATAAGGCCCGTGGTGAAGGAGAATTGGACAGATAAAGACTGAACTGTATCACATATATCTTAACTGGATGAGATCCTTGGTAAACAGACTTAGAAAACTCCCCCAAGTGAAACAACATGCCCAGTACATTTTTTTCTTTAAAAAGTGTTACTAAACCAGCCAATCATGTGCTATAGTCAAACCATCTGTGATCAGAGAAAGTCTCAAAAGTGTATTTTCTTGTGATGGCAAATTTTGACAATCAGACAGTCAAGGATGACTATAAAATTGTTCCAAATGGAGCAAAACTTCAAACTCCTCATTATCCTGCAAATTCTACTAAGCATTGCACATACACTGCTAGTTTTTATGCAAAACCAGTAGGCCACTAAATGCTCGGGGAACGGATAACAAGAACATATTAATATTTTTCACAACCTTTTCAGTTTTCACCACATGATAATATATCAAGTTAACAACATTTAAATCATGTTTAAGTGACATTATAAGTTCATTCGCTGATAAAAGATTTAGGCACTATATTTGGGGTATATAACAAGAATCAACTAATTCAAAGAAATTAAATGTCTCCATCTGTCTCACAGCTAAATGTTGTTCAGGAAAGAAGGCTTTCTAAAAGATTCTAAGCATACACCATTTCTCCAATTTCAACAATCATGAAAAATACCTCTAGATCCTCAAGCGTCAATCTTCTATTTTGTGACTGTGCTTCTTGCCTCTTCAATGCATATTCAGCCCAAACACGTTGTGAATCAATGAACTCACTCTCCCAGGGCTGAGTAATTGAAAAGATAACCAGCAGAATTAGCAAGGGTATATTCTAAAAATATAAATTAATGACACAACAGTGTTGGTTAAAGAACCTGTATATAGCGGTAAAGATTGGGGATAAGCTGATCTTCCTCATGACTCATACCACTCCTAAAATGTGTCACTCCAACATCAGTTTGTTGGCTATACCTTAGGTCACTCTGTGGGATCAATATGTGTCCCATGGAAAGCATTCCAAGGCCTCCAATTTCCTTAGGTGTGTAAAAGATAACAGGAGGAAATCTGTGGAATGCAAATAATTAAAACTCAACCATGCAATAGAAAATATAGCATATTGGGACACAAAATTGGACATAGTGATTACCTGCTAGGCATCTTTGAGTTCAATCCAATTTTAATACGAGTCTGTATCTTGTTTTCACACTTGACCAGCAAATCCAACAACTCCTGTGTATGCACAGTGGCTTCTCGGAAATATGTCATAAGACCTATCAAAAGAATGAAACAACCAATAAGTATAACCTAATTGCCAAATAAGCAAAGCACAAAAGACAATAGTTTAGCATACCAATAAGAGCTGTATTCCATTTGTTAACAATCTTGGTAAAAGTTGTTGAACCTGATGACATAAGAATCTGCCTCACACGATTCTCAAATACCTTCATGTGCTCATCATCAACACGCAAGAAGGCTATTGCTGTTCTTTCCTTGGTTTGTTCATTTTGTAAATTCCAAACACCATCTTTGGTGTTACTAAAAGCTTCTTGAGTCATTCTTACTTTAGGCAATATTCGAATCTCAAATCCACACCTGGAGAACATTATGAATGACAAGTGAAAAGGAAGAAGTATCGTCAAAAACTTAGCTACTGCAAAGGAGAATTACCAAACTGAAGGGAGTCTCAACAATAAGTTTGGCAGTTAAAAAATAGGTCATCAAATTTGGAAAAAAAAAAAAACTTATTAGAAAGGAACATCCAGAATAAACAACAGATGAGGACTTTAAAAGTGAAACCTAGGTACATAGTATTTTGAGAATAAAAAAGAACACCCTAAAATTAAAAAAAAAAAAAAATCATCAGCATCCCTTGCATTAGTAGAAACATGCAAATACTTCACGTGAACATAATAAATTCATGTGTATTTGGATGTGACTTTAAAAAGAGAAACCAAAAAAGAACACTTCAAAGAAAAAACAATTTAAAAATGTTAAGCACAATTGCCAGCCAATTGAGACTCTACATGGTATATCTGAAAGGAGCATGATAAGACAGTTGTAGAAAAAAACACGCTGGAAAATTTGGGCCCAAAGACACCCATTTGTAGAGATCAATTGATCAAAGTACAGTACCATACAGTAGAAAGAAATCCTTGGTATGAGTATAATAAGAAAAGAGAAGAAACAAACATTCTTACATGCTGAAAAGAAGATTGGGATTGTCCTTGCTATAAACAGACACGAAGCTATTTTCCCATTCCAATGTTGTAATGCTTCTCGGAAGCCGATTTTTCATATCCCAAAAAACACTTCGCCCAAGATTGACTGCAATTCACAAATAAAATGATGAAATGAATTCATCGAGGGGGAAAATGTAAATATAATAGAGCATCAAACAAAAAAAAAAGTAAAAGATATGGAGAAAATGATTAAGATGGTCAAAGGGGATCTACCATCATGTTTCATCAACCTCATTCGTGCATCTCTAGGCCAACATTTCTTGTTATTATATCCCACCATGTTTTCGTTGTTTGGATCTGGATGCTCAGTTAGATACCGCTGAATTAGGTCTCGTGCCTCCTCATGTGTGAATCGGAATAGTATGTGTACTTTGTCAATGTAACGGGAATATAACCGAATAGGATGTCTAGTCTCTATTCTGGTGTCTGCATATGTAATGAATTCATTGGGCATCTGAGGAGGACCAGCAATTTCACTGGCTCGGGTTAAACCAAGGAGCAATAGATCAAGAACAAGCCCATAATACTGCACAACAAAGGAAGCAAATTGCAGGCCTCGAATAAGACCATACGAGTTGGTGTGGCTCATATCCTTGTATGATAACACAACATTGTTTTTGGCAGTGACATAATCAGCAATATTGTGGTCAAGAACCAAGCGCAAAAGCCTGTAAAGAATGAACAAGATCAAACATAATACAATTAACATATGAAGTAAAATTGTGAAAGCATGGTCAGATAAAAAAAACATGACAAAAAAAATGTTACCTATTAAGCATGGTCAAATCAATTTTCTCAAAAAACTTCTCAAACTTTGTTTGCATCATCACCACACACTGACCATCGCTTGTGTCCCATATGCCTTGTAAGTTATTAATACCTTGACACCATTTGTATACTAGAAGTGGTGGTGGTTCTGAATCTGCAGGCTTGACCCAGTTAGGGAATAGGTGTCTTTTGTCTCCTTCATACCACAAATATTGATCAAGGTATGCATCTGTGATTTTTTCAAGAGGTTCAATCTCATAAACTGGAATCAGATAACTGTACAAATCCATGAACTCAATTCCAACCTGTGAATATTGCAAAAGTAGCAGCAATCTCAGAAATGGGGAAAAAAGAATAATAATATTGAAATTGATGGGTTTACCTCCTTGAATGCACGCTGAGTGAGCAAGTGACGTTTTATTCTTGACAAGGCTTCATGGGGGTTGTCATATGCTTGCTCAATAAGACCCAATTCTTCCCTTTGAGATTGATTCAGTCTAACTGCAACGCTATAAGACTCCTTCAACCTCTCTAGTGCAAGGATTAGGAGTTTGGTGTCATGTTTGTAGGACAATGGTGGAAATGGAATAGGAGAAAACTTCCTTGATTCCAACCAATGAACTGTGGTAGTATAGATGGCCACAGCCTCTTCTGGAGTGACATATGGTCCATCTTTCAGGTAGTTGTGTTGCCTCTCCTGGAATAACAAGGATATGATTTGTCAAACAGGTGTTGCGATTATACCAATAAGAATCAGAAAATAAATATAATTAATTATATTTGTTGTATTTATTTTATTTCAGTTAGGTCTCTGATGATGCAAGATGGACTCGAAATAAGGGGAAAATGGACAAAGTGTGGCAGACAGTCATCACGTAACTGTGAATTGGCAAGCATAAGATATACTCGTCGCTTCTTCAACTGAAAGTGTAACAAACTCTATTTCATTTACCTGCTCAGCTTTTAGCCATAACCGAGTCAATCTTCCTAGATTCTTCCTACAAACTGTCTTATCAACAGTTGCACCCCTTCTAATACGCTCGCGATTGTAGTGAGCGACATTTGTCCACCAATCTGCTTTGGATTTTACATATCGGAGAATCATATTCTCAATTGGTACTGGCAGACCTGGAACCTGAAATTGACTAACATATAAGGCAAACAAAGAAAAAGCAACTGAACAAGAATGCTGACAATTAGAAAAGGTACTGTCACACTGTTAGAAATAGCATACCTTCCATGGGATATTGGCTTTCCAACAACGCCATGCTTCACTCAGATGTTGTAAGATAGTCCTTGCCTTGTTATGCTTAATGCCCTCTGCAGGATACAAATGTAAGTTCATGGCTACCAAACCAATCAACAGAGAATGCACAATATGGAGAACAAAATAACGTAGTGTATGGTAGGCACAAACCAGGCATTGCATCGAGAATATCATGCATCACAGCAGCTCTTAGTTCCAAATCAAAGTGGCTCTCAACTCGTTGTTTTGTAACAGTCTTTGCAACCCCCTTTGAATGGCGGCCTTCAAATTGGCGAGCTAGTAAATTACCCAACCATCTTTCCAGCAATGGTACAATACCTCGAAGAAAAAACAACCATACCCTCCACATGGGAGCCCAAAATCCACAGCCAGGTCCCTTCCCAACTGGACCAGTATTAAAACGGTAGTAGATTAAGTGCTTCAGATCTTTACACATTCTGATCTGCCGCATTAAACGGTACTTATAACGGTACATGCCAGTCAGTTGACCAACATGAGAAAAAATGTATTGCAATCCATCAGCTAATTGAAAAGCATCCACATTTCCCAGACGGAACTGGACATTAGCATCGACTACAAGCTTTGTCAAACGAAGAATTTCTCTGCACAGATGGAATGCATTTCCAAACCGTGACTTCTTGCGCTCCTTTGTGGTGAGCGTTTTTACAGGTTTCAAATTAAAATTGTAATCAAGGTGAAGATAGTTGAGATTTTTCCGATGAATCAACAGATTAAGCATATTGTAACCTTGTTTACAAACTTGTAGACCAGCTTCTACCCAATCTAGTTCTGTTGTTTGGAAGAACTTAGTAGCCTGCAGAGAACGGAACAAATGTTTCTTCTTCTGTGCCTTGGGAGGTCGATGATGTAATTCATTCAAGACAAAACATTTCAGCAGCTTCTGATAACTGACACGAACTTTAACTGGATAGGATGGAGGACTACAAAAATAAAAGTAACATTAGACAAGAAACTAACATTTTCAAATCCTAATCAATACAACCGTAATAGACAATATATTCAGTAACATATCAATTTACCAATGCTCCTTGAACCACTCTGACACAAGAGGTACATCTTCAGCCCGTCTTGTGCGACCAGATCTGGTATTAAATGGGCGTGGTGCAAATAGCAATGAGATACCAGCTGCAGTTGTATCAGTATATAATTGTGTTTCAAGCAGAAGAGGTTCAACTCCTTCGGGAAGGTAAAATTCTTCGTCATCCTCTTCTTGTACTTTCCTGTCCCGACGATCAACCTTGTTGACTGAAGATATTGGGTTAATTAAGGGATCAAAGTAAAATGCAGGCAAATCAGGATCCTCAGCTTTTATGTACATTATCATGGGAGTGTGATACACGCTAAGCTTGACTTTCCTTGGCCTATTGTTGTACAGATGTGGAAATGCAATCCTGTATTCTGTTCTAAGTGGCTGGCGAATGATTAGCTTATTGATGTCATTAAATTCATTCCAATCTTCATCACCTTTCTCCATGTCCCTGTACAACGGCTCAAACTTGGGGCCTCCTGCAATCAACAAAGCTATTAGTATCAACTATGAGAGGTAAATGATGAGAAACATACAGAAATAACACACATAATATATATATATATATATATTCCAAATAAATAACCATTCATAATTAAACAAATGATTTTTATAACAGCTGACTTCAACAGTAAACTGATAGTGTGGGATCTCATCAAGGACCAAATTGATTTTTCAAAAGATACAAAAAAGGATAATACAATAATCAAGCCCTTTTCACAACAAATCAAAGAGACACATACCAGGTATGCACATGTTCAGTGCTTTAGCAGTAAAGAATGACTCCATATCGAACAAGTAAAAGTAATTGTGATCGATCAGATCAGAAAGTAGTTGTCCCGCAAGCCGATTCAGATTTGCCATTATTGGAAGTGACAGATGCCACCTTCTGTAACTAGGACCATTTATGAGCTTTGTTTTTACAAGAGGTTTATGGTCATAGAACCATGTATGCACAGCGGCATCTTCTTCCTCATCTAATTCTAATTGAATCGCTTCTAAGGGTTCCACATCCAACAAATTGTCTGCATAATCTAATGGAGGCTCCTCATCATCAAAAGGAGGAAACCTCATTCTTTTAAAATGTCTGCGATCTCTTTTCTCCCTTCTCATCATGATCCACATTGTACCCCACTATAAAGGTAAGAATAAACAAATCAGGATATTACAACTGGCAAAAAAAATTTAAATGAAAGAATACACTAGCAGACTGGTAGGGAATAAATTATGAAGTATTATCGGGCCTAATTAAGCTTTTGAACAGAATCTAACAGCAATTACTTGTTTTTTTGGCTATTCTAATAGGTCTAGGAATTTGGACATTGCTAGACATGTATGATAAGCTCCAAAACTAAACTAAGGTAGTAAACTCCTTCAAGTCAGAAAACTTTTGAAGAAATATCTTGTTAGTTAAAACTGAAAAGCACATACCTGCGCTAGGTATATAGGTTCGACCACCCAAGGTATCTCATTCACAAATGTGATTGCACCAGTTATGTGATATAAAATTTTCACATTACGAACCTAAAACGACAAAAAAAAAACATATTGTTCAGTTGAGGTGCTGCAGAATATACCTAAACTTCAAAACATGAAACAAGTCATAAGATGAAGTACCTGTTCCCATGGCATAGGCATGTTCTCAAGTAATTTATAAACTGCATGAGGTACAAACTTCAAAGCTCCAAGGTATACACGCTTGTCATGGCGATATTTCTTCGATGACATGTCTCCATGATCTCTGTGTACAAAAAAGGGAGGAAGTTCATTGACTTGAAAACAGATTCATTTGGAAGCTTACTTTAGTCATGTCAAGAATTAAAAAAGAAAAGTGCAAAAACTGTAGTCTCAGAAGACCATGACTAATTGAATGCGGACTTTCCAATGTACTATGACAAAAGTCTGAACGTGTGAGCCGATAACTCACTGATGCAGTCCACAAACAAAATTTGAATTATTTCAAATATTTCATTTATGTGCTGAAAGGAAAGGAATTTGAACTTCAGTAACCAATCCAACCATAGAATAGAAGTGAAAGAAAAAAAAAATAATGTGAACTTTCTCGGTCACAGTTTACAAGTTGAAAACCAAACTGCTTTATAGGTGCACGTATATATGTGCAAGAAGGAATGATTAAAATGGGTATATTGATGAACATGTATGAATTTATTAAAAACAAAAAAACAAAAAGACGTGCACAAGTTCTACAAGCATGCTTAGAAGGAATAATAACAATCAATAACTAACTAATAAATAGTCAAGGAAAATTATCTGAGTTCCAAAAGGATAGCAGAAACCTATTTGTTGACTGACAGTCGCAAAACAAAATAATTTTCACTAGAGTTCTACATCTTCATAGGCGTAGTCCGAGACAACAAAATGATCCCAGGAAAGCGGATAACCTGATGATCTTCCTGACGTGCTCGGGCGGCATATCCTCCTTCTGGGTCTCAACAAACCCGAACTTCCTCTTGTCGCCATACCGCTTGGAGTTGAGCTGATGCCACTTCCTGGCTTTCTCCACCAGCTGCGCCTCCAGCTCCGCTGGCGAAGGCGGTATGCTGAAGGACGGCTGCACCGCCGGGGGCGGGGGCTGGGGAGGGGGAATCGCAGCCCCGGGCACCGTTCCTGGTGGCGCCATGGGGGGCGGTGCCGAAGACGACGACGGAGGGCCGCCGCTCCACATGGCTGCCTCTGTTACCGCACCAAGTAGACAACAAAGATCGACTCTTCCCTCTCCGCTAGGGTTTGGCGTTGGGTTCTGGAGGAGCCGAACACTGAGGGATAGATGCGAGCGGGGATAATATTAATATCGCAAATTCACCGACTCAGAGTAAGTCGCCGACAATGTTAAGAATTTCACCGTACTCGGACTCAACTCGGACTCGGAAGGATAATTTCATCCGAATCGATTTGATATCCAATTTGAATGGACGAGAGTACGAAGCCAAGTAAATAATAATATCGGATATCAAACTTGAATATTTAATATTTGGCTAAATAATATATGTATATAATATTAAAGAAAATTTTGTTTTTCTAAAATATACTCTTTATTTTTTATATTAGAAGGCTATATAAATATTTAATTTATTTATTTAATTATATATATTTTTAATATGATATTAATTTTAATATATTTTTGTTGAATGATAATAGTGGGATAGAAGGAGAAAAATTATAAATATAAATATATGATCTTTTAATAAATATGGATATACTCATAGAATATTTTATATATGATCAATATAAAGACTAAAGATATATAATTCGATCTGAATCCCATCTATTACCGTCCTAAGATAATATTTTACAGAGCTTTTTGCTAACCGCTTTTTAAATTTAACTATATAAAAGTATTTTTGAGTGTATGTGAATGTCAAATTCTACTTCAGCTTCTATAATTTTTATTCAAAAGCTAGAAACAAGAAGTTGATGTTTATTTTTTTGTTTTATTTATGATCTAGAATTAAATATTGTCATTTATGTCCTTAATAAATTTATCATTTTACATCATCATCAACATATTTTTAAATAATATTTTATGTTTTATATAATTTACATTTTCAAAAAATTTTATACATATTTTTATATATTTATATAAAATTTATCAATTATTTATATTAATTTATATATTTTTTAAAAACATTTATGTTATAAAACAAACAGATATTTGATTTGAGTTATTTTCATTTTAATTTTCATATTCTATAAAATAGTATTTTCTTATTTTTTTAGAAAGTGACTTTTAGGGAGTATTTAGTTTACATATTTTTTATTTTCATTTTCATTTTATATAAAATGTGTATTTTTCAGAAAATAGAAAATGATAATTTGTCGTTCTCTATTTTTTCTAGAAAATGTTATATTTTTTATAGAAAATAAATATGAAAAATGTAAATCAAACATCATTTTTTCAGAAAATATGTGTTTTTTAAAAATAAAAATGAAAAATACGTCAACCAAATGGCCCTTAGATATTTTTTAATTTTTCAGAAAATATTTTTTACATTTTTAGAAAATAAATATGAAAAATAAAAACCAACACGTTTTCCATAAAACTATATATTTTTTCATTTTTAAAAAAATATAAAATACACAAACTAAACCCCTAAAATATCCTAGGATAATCTTTTCAACTGAGCATGTTTATCGACTTGAGTTGACTCTAGGGCAATTACATGTGGATTACACTACTCTTAATTTATAAGATTCAACAACTCACTAATGTTTGGGATAATTAACCTCTA
>JBAMIE010177349.1:0-13839 GCA_037177295.1 Kaempferia parviflora | reverse complement strand
ATTTACTAGCAAATTCAAATGAGCATCAAGCAATCTGAAAACACTAAGGTAATATTGACTCTGCTTGGCCTACTCTGATCCCATCACCCGATCAATCTCAAGATATTTACATCTGCAATCTAATATGATGTTGTCACCATGCTCCTGAATAAGCTACGTTCAACTGGTTTAACTGATTCCAACCAATTAATATTTAGGTTTCAAGTGCAAATTTTCCTAAACAGAACTTAATTCCAGTTGGATCTCAATTTATGCAGTAGAGATTAGCTCTTATTTGTTTTAGCAGAACTTGAAAAATCAAAATGCATATTTCCTCTTCTTCAATTTGGTTATTTTCTAATTAAACAAACGAAACTAAAGTAAACAGAAACTGCATATATATAGTTCCCTAAGCCAGCCAGTGCAAACTTAATAGCTCTCTGTTTAGTTCAGTCTACATGTTGGGGTTTTCTTTCCAATTGCCAGTGCTTTGGCTTTGTTTAACTATTATTGTTGGATTCATATTGTAACCTGGATTTTTATGCCTCCGTTTGTTCGCATTTGTGCTAACCTGAGACAAATAACCGCTGCTCTGTGCTTTTCTTGTCGAGTTTTACAAATTTTTTGACTGTTAAAATCACTATTGTAGTTTATTTTACTAAATTTTTATCTCCATTAAATTGAATTGTGCAGAGCAACCCGGCGTTCTTCAGGTTATGCCAAGTAGGACTCTGAGCCTCATGGGGGGATCCGGCACCTCTGCCGGTTCTGTTGGTCTTGCACGGCACCTGTAGATGTGAACTCTAGTAAATGAAGAAATGGTTAGTGCATAAGAGACTTGAAGTTTTATATAAAAATCTAATAATGCCCTGCTCGATACAAAGGGAGCACAGTTATGATGTGTGGAGCTGATTGCATAGTCTTAATTGCTTCATTGGCAATGCTAAACTGGTTCATGCTTCTCTTTTGCTCTCGTTGTTTTGGCCAGTGCTATGTTTTGATAAAGCCTCAGTTGCGATGTTACCTCAGAAGAGTGTTAATTTACTTACCTCTTGTGAGTTTGGAAAGGCTCAAGTTTGCAACTTTGCATTATTCTAATTTTGATTCTTCAGTTTTGCAATTGACTTTTTTAATACTTGATTTTTTTTTTTTTTATCAAGAATCATTTTTCGTAATCGATAATTATCAAAGTATATTTTATTATTTTTATTTAGTTAGAAAAATGCTGTAAAATATCTGTGACTATATATATAAGCCCAGCATCGTTGATACGTATTCCATGTGTAATAGCGTCAGGTCTATGAAGCAGTGTAATAGATTTTTTTTCTTATAACAAATTAATTTAATTTTTTATATTAGTTATTATTAGATATAAAAATTAATTTTTTATATTAGATATTAGATTTAATTTATACGTATTAATGTATTTTTTTATATTAATTTAATCTTTTCAATATTGGAAAAAAAGGAACCAGTTTGTCCAATATATATATTTTTTTAATTTTAGATGTCTAACTTTTTAAATTGATTAATTAAGGATCCGATCCATCGGTATCACAAAATTTTTTTATGAGTAAATCAGGAAATATTTATGGAAGTTCATTGTCATTTCACTAGAAAAATACCTCTAGAGTATGACAGTTAATATATGAGAAAAAAAATTTAAAGAAAAATTTAATACCATTATGTATCTGTTATTAAGTTTTTTCTTAAATTTTTTTCCTGAGCATTGCTCTATATTTAATTAGCCAGAGTGTGTAGTTCATTGGTGGGGAAATCGATGAGTGGAGGATTCTGATTGAATTTGACTTCACTAATCTCAAGCAAAGTAGGAAGCGGCTCGATTTCTTCCAGAAATTTAAGCAAGAAAGTTTATAAATTCAAGTAGAAATCCCCATCCACACATTCTCCATTGCCTTTCTCTCTTTGATTCGTGGACTCAGAATAGGATCAAGCTGTTCATGCGAATAGCATCCTGTTGTTTTGCCAAGTTTATCCATTCATTCCAAAGTTGCTCTGGACCACATTTTGGCACTTAACAATTCCAGAATAATTTGAGGTGTTTGCATGTATTATAGCTTCTGACCTACTGAATTATTTAATATTGTTTGGCTCTTGTTCTTTTCAGAAACAAAACAAGGCTCATGCAGTTTCATCATCAGTTTGTAAATTGAGATACAAAGTTGACCTCATCAACTAGTCATTTAACCTCTGAAAGCTGGCAAAACCTGCTCCTTTTGGTCCATATTGATTGGTTTAAATGTTTCAGAAGAAAATTATTGTTGTTCCACTTGCTAGATTCAAAGCATCAACACATGCACACTGCTGCAACCAAACACATAATATTCTACTTGATAGTGATGACTTTTAATACCATGAATGATGAGATAATATTAGCTGCTTTTCAGTCATTATATAGCAAGCCTTCACCGACACAGTATTGTAGAATTGCCAGTCTTATCTCAAAGGCTACCTCTAGCAATTTCATCTTTTTGTACAACTTGAAATATTGTATGTAGTGATCAATTGTCATATTTATTGTTCTGAATTCATGTTAAATGGAGAGAAACTGAGAGGCAAGATGATCAAGTGAGGGACTTATCTCTAAGCTCAAACAAGTTCTGATATTTTATCTCTGTGACTTGTCTGAATCTGATAAATGGTTATTGTTGCTGATAGAGATCAAATTTACATTATTTTTAAGTTCTGAAGAATGACAAAATTAGTCCATGTGCAGACGCTAAGAACCAAATCAATCAACTCGTATACGAGAGCAAAATTGGCATGCTGAAGCGTGAAAGAGACGACCTTTGGCAATGTAGTGAATGGATCTTTCCATTTCAAGTTTTCAAAGCAATTAAAATGAGTTTAGATTAACGAATCATAGATAACTCCAAAGCTGATTTTTTTCTTAATTCACTGTTGCGTGTGGGATTACTTTTCAACGAGCAAATTGGAAGAAGTTGGTAGTGGATTAATCACAAACAGCAGGGATCCATCAATCACTGTTGAGGAGGAGGAAGAAGAAGAAGAGTGGTCCTTTGCTTCTTACAATTACCATCTTGATTAGAGTATGTAGTGGGTGGTGATCCGACCGCTTGGTCCGCGCCTTTGTCAGAATCCGCTCACCGCCTCATCGCTTACGTCACCTCTTCCCCGTCGCTTCCGCCTGCCTTCCTCCTACCATTGTTATTCCTCCAGTGCTCTTATTCATTAACCAGTTCCTTCACTGCACATCGCGCGGATGAATTATCGGCGCTGGCGTCACTTTCGAATTTAACTTTGGTGCAGGATAAAGTACAATGAGGAGAAGGTACGCCAGGATCGCCTTTTCTCGATTTTATATATTCTTTCTTTTTGTGGTGAACGAACAAAGGGGGGTCGACCAAAGAGTGCCGTGTGAGAGACAGAGAGCGAGAAGTCTATGGACGAGGAGGTTGAGTTGGATCAGGATATGGATGGATTTAGCAGGTTCATGACGCCGGAGATGGACCGCAGGTGAGGAGCCGCACAGGGGAGGAGGAGCTCTACTCGCTGCTCAAAGCTCGTTTGTAAGCGCTTCTCTTTCTCGATTTTTGGGGGTTTGTTGATGAATCAGTGGGGAAAGGGGGATTTTTAGGGCTATTCTTGTTCAAAGTTTATTTTTTCGGTGATTAATCGTTATGTGTGCGATCTTTTCGATTAGGGCTTCTGCTGTATCATAGTAAACTTGCAGATTTGGGATCAATCTCGGTTTTTTCCCTTCTCTCTTGGCGATTGATGGTCTATTTTTTTTTTCTCTCTCTCTCTCGACTTGAATATGGTGAATTCTGTAAGATTGATTCTCTTATCTCTATTCGTTCATAGATTCTTCGTGGAGTTCTTCAAGATTTGTTATTTTGCGATTTAGATTTGCATGTGTTATTCAGAGATGTAAGAAAGAAATAGTTATTGGGATATGTTGATGCGGATCACCATTTTCTTCTGAAACTAAACGTCTGCTCCTTGGAAATTTCGATCCTGTTTCTGGTTATGAGCTTGTATGATTTGAACTTGTGCTATATCTGAGAAATTGTTTTGCCCTCTTTTCTCCTTCAGCTTAGTGTAGATTAAACTGCTTTAGTTCTTGACTGTGCAACTGATTTTTGTTTGTAACAAATTAGATCAGTAAATTTTATCATCAATAACGTTGAGATTTACAAAGATCCCATACCGTTCACAACTGATTATTTGGTTCTATAAAATGATAAGACATCCTGTGAATCTGTTCTTATTCTTATTATTGCTGTTGAGAAATTTCTGTTTTTCCTTCACCTTACCTGACTCTGTTGAATGGTTAATTGGTTTCATTTTCTCGGGGTTTTCAGTTTTGCTTGGCAACTGATTGCAAGGCATGATTCTACATGGTCTGTCAAGTGTTTAATGACTGAACAACTTCTTTTTTGAAAGAAGGAGAATAGGGCATGAAGTACTTGTATTTATAGAGCAAAGAGCTAATATGGATCTTAAGCTGAGAAAACCTCCTGAAACATCATCAAAAGCTTCCTCCACAATGGTGAATGATATTTCTAAAAATCTCAAGCTAGACATGCCGTTCATCCAATTTGATTCTGCAAGTTTGGGCTACACTGTCGGACAGGATCAATCCATGTCTGAAGTGTCTCCACAATTAGTAAACCAATCTCACTGTTTTTATGATCCAGAAAGAGAGTCAAAAATCAAAAATCATCTTGGACCTTCCTCGGTCATCGATTGGAACCCTAGACTTATGCTGAGCAATCTCTCATTCCTCGAACAAAAGATCCACCAAGTACAGGATATTGTGCGTTCGATAATCAGCCAGGAAGATCATGTAGTTGATAGAGGTAATGAGTTAGCAGCGCAACAACAGCTTGTCACAGCAGATCTAACTTACATCATAATTCAATTGATCTCTACGGCTGGCACTCTTCTTCCCAATATTAAAAATGCACTTCTCTCAACTGATCCTGCTGTTGGTCAGCCAAGCAGTGCAGTGGGCATGAACACGAACCTATCTTCTTGTGGTGGTCAGAAACCAATTGAGATATTGTCTCCAGAGGTTGCTAAATCTTCCGAGTACGATGAGCTGATGAAAGATTTGGATGCTTGTGTTGGTGAAGGAGATGAACTGATCAAATGCTTGAATAATGCTGGGGCTGAATTATCTGAGTCGATGCCAATCGATGACCATGATGCAAAGGACTATGACGACGGTATGGACGGAGAGAACCTCCCCCCTGGTTCCTATGAGGTTCTGCAACTGGAGAAAGAGGAGATTCTGGCACCACATACCCATTTCTGTTTGATATGTGGAAAGGGGTTCAAGCGAGATGCAAACCTAAGGATGCATATGAGAGGACACGGCGATGAATATAAGACTCCAGCTGCTCTCGCGAAGCCCAGCAAGGAAGCAAGTTCGGAACCGCCAATAATCAGGCGGTATTCATGCCCTTTTGTTGGTTGCAAGAGGAATAAAGAGCACAAGAAGTTCCAGCCTCTCAAGACTATCCTGTGTGTGAAGAATCACTACAAGAGAAGCCACTGCGACAAGAGTTATACCTGTTGTCGATGCAAAACAAAGAAATTTTCTGTCATCGCAGACCTGAAAACACACGAGAAGCACTGTGGCAGAGACAAGTGGATTTGCTCCTGCGGGACTACTTTTTCGAGAAAGGATAAGTTGTTTGGGCATGTTGGGCTGTTTCAAGGTCACACTCCTGCCATTCCCATGGACGATACCAAAGTCTCAGGATCACCAGATCAAGTTCAAGCAAGTGAATCAACAAATGGAATGGCGGGGCATACGGGCTTCAACTTCACCGGGAGCACCCCAAATGATGCTCAGAGTCTTGATATAAAGGGGGCTGATGACTGCCAGGGTTATTTCTCACCCATGAACTTCGACGCATGCAACTTCATGGGGCTCGACGAATTCCCACGTTCAGTATATGAAGTTTCTGAAAGCCCTTTCTCCTTTCTTTCAACTGGTTCCTGCAGTTTCATACAAAGACATGGAGAAAATTAGCTTCATTTGGGAGTGGAAGATAAATGACTTAGAAACATCTCTATCTAGTTTAATAATAAGTTCTGCTGTATGGTTGTAATAGTGTGGTGAAAAGAGTCACCATTATCTGATGGTTGTTCTAGTTTGATGCTCTTTCTTCTGTTGCTTATGACATTTCAAGAAGCAGTGTTATAACCATTATCTCATCGTACAATCCTTGATTCAATTATTGGTCAGTGGATGTTTATTTCATATATTTAAGATCGAATTTGTTTCTCTTGGTTAAGCTGGAGATAAGGTTAAAAGATTATTTAAATTGATGATTAGAGTTATGTTTATTACAAAGTTGAAAGTATGTCTGTTTTAATTGAAATGTCAAAAGCTTGTACATTCAGGCTGAGTCTTGTAATGTAATTAATTTTGTAATATAATATAATGTAATTTACGTTATTACGTTTGGAAATATAATGTAATTTACGTTATTACGTTTGGAAATGTATTAGATATAATCTTTAATTATAAGGATTATTATATTCTTTTATTTGATATCAATTATTTTTTTATAAGGAATACAATTCATATAATTATAAAATAATAAAAATATCCTTTATCGTTATCAGCTGCGGTCGGGCGGAGGGAGGTGGTGTCGATAAGTGTGGTTTGATGAGATAAGAGGGGTATTTTTGACATAATAATTTTCAGGTTGTAATGTAATCTAGATTACATAGGTTTTACTTTGTAATCCAGATTATAAAAATTTATTCACTTTTGTAATCCGGATTACATTACATTACAATATTAAATTGATACCAAATAACAAAATCAACTATGTAATATAATCTGGATTATATTACAAGGCTGATTAAGGCTGATTACAGTCTACCAAACGCAGCCTCAGTAATTAGCTTAAAACTTTCAAAGTGGATTAGAGAGGAGCTGAATTGTAAATTTTAAACAGTATCTTAATAATATTAAAATTAGTTATTAGAGGAAATACGAAAAGAGAAAAATCTACGGTGCAAAATGAAAAAGTCCCTCCTCCCTCGACTTGATATCTGTATCGTATCCGAAGCCGAAAGGGAGGAGAGGAGCGCTCATGGAGGTTTTCGCAGTTGCAAGATCTTCGTCGTTGTCTTCTTTGCCCGTCGTCGTTCTCGCCTACAAGACCACGCGACCTCCCCGCAAGAACAACGCCTCGCCGCCCCGCAAGCAGAAGCCACCCACCATCGCCGAGGTCCAGAGGGCCATTGGCGTCGCCGACGAGCCCCTCCTCCGCTCACCCGGCGGATCCGAATCTTCTTCCTCCTCTTCTCCTCCTTTTCTCGGGTTCTTCATGCAGGAGAGCGCGGCGGAGAGGAAGCTCCGGGAGGCCGCCGAGTGGATGGTCGAACGCACCGAGGCCCAGGCGCAGTCTGGTAGGGTTCCCCTCTTGATTTTGTTCTACAGCTCCAGAAGGCTTTTTTTTTTTTTAAATAATAATAATAAATTAAGTGATGTCTTTAGTTGTATATGTGGTTTTGTTTTATGCTTTCATAGAAATCACTTGCTTATCGAAATGAATGATCGCCTCTCTCAGTCGAATTCAGCTTCCACTGAAGAGACTGACTGGTTTATGCTAGGTCATGCATCCTATAGACTGAATGCTTGAGATCCTGAATTGAACTTGGCGAGCGAGTTGCTCTGCTCTTAGGAAATTTGAAACCTGCGACAAGTTAGGTCATGCATGATTGATATGGTAAGAGGGGAATGGTACCCTAATCTTGCAATTTGTTGGGATATTCTCAAGCAGACTCGTGTCTTGAGTAGCAGTAACTGAAACAATCTGCATCTTTTTGTTATAAATTGCTTTTACCATCTGTAATCTATACATAGTGCACCTCTGTTCTCAACTAGGAGATCAAGTCTCTTGCAGTAATAATTGGCCCAATAGTCTAGGCAGAACAGTGGAATTCCAGCAATCACCTAGATTCATGCTCAGTCTGTCTTTTCTTGGATGCATTCTGTAAGTGCTTTCAGTGTTTTTTTCCCTTTACAAAGCTTTATTTGTTATGTCAGCCAGTGTCCATTATATCAGGATAATAACTAGTGGCGTTGTACCAATAAAACTTTGCCAATGAGCAGAACAAATGCCTGGTTGTTCATACCTGAACTTCTGAAGTAGGCTTGAGTTTTATTTTTTTATCAAAAAATCGAAGTGAGAGTAACATGGTTTCATCGTGTCCAGTAACTGTCTTGGCTTTCTTGAGATGGATCCATTATTGTTTCTGGTCTATAGTGTAAGTTAGTGGTCAATTTATTTGATGAAACCTGCCTTCATTTTTGGGAGTTCTTAATAAGAACTCTGGGGCCTTATAAGTTTTTGTTTGAGTGTAAAATTTGGTTGTGTGGTCATACACCGTTGCTATGTATTTTTATCTGATGCAAAGTTTCACACCTATCACTAGGCGTGGAGATTCTTGGGTTTCTTTCTGTTGGAACAATAGAATATCTTTCCCATATTCCCAAATTTTAAGGAAATTCAATATTCCCCCGGGCGGTGTAAGTGTTGGGCCCGGTTGGAATGCAGCCGTTGATAAATTTCTATCCTATCACGTGTAGTTCGCCTGACCGATCGGGGCAATGGGAAGCGGATCTACATTGAAATGGTCACATCACCCCGTGTTTGTGCAGTTGCCATTAGTCCAACTGATCTAGCGATGGTTAGGATTTTAGAAGTTGAAAGTCAATGAGATGGAACACTGCATCTCGAATTCTTCATCTGCCTTCGAACGCCATCTTTACTTCATATATTGTCTTTCCCCATCTCCATCAGTTTAAGCTTTGGACTTCATCGTGCCTCCTCCTCCTCCTTTTTCTTCTTCTCCTTCTCTATGGAAAAAGGACGACTTCTCACTACCGACTCCTCTGTTCCGCTCATTCTTGCAGCTTCATCACCGGTCTGTCCCGGTACTACGGTGGCCAATGATCAGGAAGATGACACCGCTGAGGTTCGTGATTAATTGACAGACAACGGAAAACTGTGTAATTCGATCCCTGTTTTTTTAGACTGCTGGATTGTTGCAGCTTCACCCTGTGAACACGCGCAGTGATCAGCCAACTGTGGACGATGGGGTGTCGTGAAATGAGGATGATATAAATGGAAAATATGAGGTAATTAGTTAGATGAATTAGGTTCGGCAATTTGTTTCAGTTTTATAAATTAAACCCTCTTTTCTCCATTAGCTGGCAATCTTGAAAGAGGGGTTGACCCGCACGAATGAAGATAACCAAAAACTAAAAGAGTTTCTCAACCAAATAACCACCAACTACACAGCCCTTGATATGCGAGTGGTTCATCTATTGCAGGGGCACAATCCAATTCTAGGCAACACCACGGAGACTCTTCAGTCACAAGAGGCATATAGCTAGGATCATAGTAATTATTCTAAATGATACCAAATAAAGTAATTAGCCTTGTAATGTAATCTTGATTACATTACAAGGTAGATTACGCCTTACCAAACGTACCCTTCATGTTTTTGAAATAGATAGAAGGAGATTCCTGATGTTTATATTTGCTAATTATGCATCCTAGTCACTGAACAGTTCCCTACTAATTGCTTGATAATTTACTTGCATTGCCATGATACTTTTGCAGGGCAAAAGATGTTGTTGCTTTTATGTCTGAACATCCTACCTGTGTGGCTTTTACTACTCTTGGTGGCTTCCGGAGTTTTTAAGCTGCCGTTTGATCTTCCAATTTGGAAAGACATCATCTCCTGATATCCAAATTAATATTTGGTCCTCAGAGGTCCTGCTATATTCATACAAGTATGCCGTTTAGGCTTTAAGCCTTCATATGCCTAGCTAACCTGTATATTCACCGCTAAGGATCACGTTTATCTCATGTTGTTTCATTTGAATATTTGCTGTGGGAAACTGGCCTTCAAATATCCCTGCTCACTGCTGCCCCAATGTCATTACAGCCTCATCATCTCTTTACTCTACTCACTGTCAGTGACAACTGACAAGTGGAAGCCATGCATTAGATTTCGTGGCAGGATCTATCCTCACAGGAGTTGAATGTCGATAGATTTTTTTTTAACTGGAAGTTGGTGTAAACATAAATTGAAATCCCATGTCAACTCCTGCAACAGGATGAATATGCCATGTGCAGTTGTTTCCAAACCAGATCAGAGAGTGAAGCACCAGTTCTGCTTTTGTTTTTTTTTTTTCAAACAGAACCGGATCAAAGTTCATTTCATTGATCTGAATGGTTTGGTGCTCATTTTGGTTGAACCACCGGATATGGTTGGTTCGATGGACAAAACATTAGATACCACGGTCATTAAACCTTGAAATTTGCATATTAATTAGTTTACTTAGAAGGATAAGTATTATTTGGTTCGTTTGGGTCACATGTGAATATGAGATGGGTCATTGGTTGCCTTGATTGTACAAAACTTATTTAATTCTGCTAGGTACTGCTGCAGCAGCGTGTGCAATGCACTGTGGGTCACTTAATTCCCATACAAAGGGTGACTGTGTGGCGATATCCTCTGTAATTTGTGATTTACCTCTCTCTCCGATCGTATGGGACAGTCGGGACTTTTTGCTGAAATCTATTCAAAGTACTGATGGAATAATTCTCCTTCACAAGTTATCAATCAATTATTTTCCAGAGCGCAAATAGTGTTCTTCGGGAGGGGACACAAACCGTGCCAACTTGCCTTCCATCATACAAAGGCAATTACTCCAGAGACCCACCTCAACAACTCGCCAGCCTTTTCATCACTCGAACAGAAACCAATTACTGATCACAGAATCCAGAAATTTATGAGATTGATCGGTAAGTGTTACTGTAAAATTTATGAGAAAACAAAAGCAGTTCATGTGATTAATCATGGGGCCTTACCATTCATCAGCGTTGGTCAACATGGACCAAGTAGCAGTTAGCAGACCACAATTACCTGCTCCCTCCCTCCCTCCCATATATATAAAACTCACTCTTGACTTTTCTGTCCAAATTCCAATCTCGACTCCATCTTCACTCTCTCACAGCCACAGACAGCCATGGGCCGGTCTCCCTGCTGTGAGCAGGCTCACACCAACAAAGGAGCTTGGAACAAGGAAGAAGACGATAGACTCGTCGCTTACATCAAAGCTCACGGCGAAGGCTGCTGGAGGTCTCTCCCCAAAGCTGCAGGTCTGTCTTCCTTTTATGTAGATATTTTATTTTGATCAATTCTTTCTTGGGAGATTTGATTGCTGAGATTGCAGTAACTTACTCTGTTCGTTTGGTTATTAGGCCTTCTGCGCTGCGGCAAGAGCTGCCGGCTCCGGTGGATGAACTACCTCCGACCTGACCTCAAGCGCGGCAACTTCACCAGCCAAGAGGACGAGATCATCATCAACCTCCACGCCTTGCTAGGAAACAAGTAAGGAATTCGCTGATTATTGTTAATCCCTCTCAGGTCTCAATCTATATTTATTAATGTTTTTAATGATTTGCAGCTGAATTTTTGTGATCGAAGCGACTAAATTCGCACTGATATAGTTTTGTGGTGTTGGTAGATGGTCGGTGATAGCAGCGAGGCTACCGGGAAGGACAGACAATGAGATTAAGAACCACTGGAATACCCACATCAAGCGCAGGCTCATCGGCCGCGGGCTCGACCCCAAGACCCACCGGCCCATCAAGAACACCGCCGCGGTTTCTCCGGCGCCGCCGCCGCCTGCGCACGATTTTGCCGTTGTTTCGTCGAACGATATCGACGCAGCGCAGGAGGAGGGGCAGAGCAGCACCACCTCAGGAGACGTCGTCAACCTCGACCTCAGCATCAGCCTCTGCCTTCCTTCTTCGCGGTCGCGCACGGCGTGGCCGGAGGTCATGACGACGCCGCCACCTCCAGCTGATGAAGCCGCCGCTGCCGCCGCGTCTCCGACGACCATTTGCTTCTGCTACCACCTGGGCTTTCGCAGCGGGGAGCTCTGCAGCTGCCATATTGCAAGCTCCAGGAGGCATTCCCTTGGCTTCTACATGCGATTGGAAGAAGGACAACGGATTGAAAATCATTGTGTGGACTACTAATTTGTTAACCATGATTGATGGGTTTTTTTCCCAATTTTTTTTCCTTTTTTATGAAGTTGCATTGTTTTCGCTTCAGGTAGTTTGGTAGGCGAATTAATTAGTTAATGAAGAGTCTGTCTACATATGGACGTAGACTAGTCTCCTGCATTATTTTCGCAGCAGAAATATCTGTAGAAATAGAGTTGATGATCCCTCTCTTCTGTTGTAAAAAAGTGCTACAATGGATTCTTCATCTCTTGATCATTGAGAAATAGTAAAATCGAATTTCTTTCAATCAATTATTATACAAATTTAGATCTTTCTACTCTAATAAAATATAGATCTAACTCAATCAATACTACTGACTGATAAGTTATCTGTCTGTCTTTCTAACTTTTGTCAGAATAAGGAATGGCCACTGTTTTACAGCATTTTTAATCAGAAACTGGGCACTATATTGGAGATTTTCTAGCAGAAAAATATCGTTAATTACTGGAAAAATTAAATAAGAACATAATTTTCCCCCCTTTCCAATCCATCTCTATCATGCATATCTCTACAATATCTGCTCCAACCGTTGCCTTCTCCTACCGTGACACCTTATCTTCATTCATATCAAGTCTTTTACTTTGCTGAAGATCACCATCTTAGTCAAGCATGGTGCTTGCCAAAGCCTCCACATGCATCGATTGCCTTATCTTTGTCATTATCATGCCAATGTCATCTAAATCTTCAACCAATGAAACTATGGATCCTAAAAAGGGCAAAAGAGAAGATGAAAAATATATATATTAGTAATACTAATGTAGTTTGGTATCTATATATATTCATTTTAAATTTCTTAATCATACTTGAAAAGGAGCCGTGCCCTATCCCATTGAAAGACTGAGCTTCAAGCATTGATTAATTTATCTGTAATTTCTTTATCATGTAAAAAAAAAAGTTAGTAGTTGGAAGTTAGTAGGGGAGTGGTGTCAATTCATGCTGCAAAAATTCCACGGAATTGCTATAAAGATAAGTGATGAATTGGTAGGTGTTCTAAAAAAAATGAAAAAGCTTGAATAGGCTTGGTCAAAGATGAGTTGTTAAAGAATGCTAACTCTCACAGTCTAAATCAGCAGACACGTACAAAATAATTTAAAGTCGAGCCAACAAAATCTGGGAGTCAATTTTGGCTTTTAATTGCCTTTCGTGGACTGAAACATAATAACACTGGAGCCTCTGCTATGCTCTGCTACCAACTACTTCTGCCTTCTTCTGGAACATAAACAATTTATAGATAACTGAAATTACTGAATGATGAATAATCAGATATTATTATTTGCAAGTTACTAAAGGTGGATGATGGATTATTATCTCATGAAAAGTATTAATGGCGTATTTAACTTACAAATCTTGCGTTTGGTTATGGAATAGTTGTGAAAGATGAAGAGGGAGTGAAATTTTTGTAAAATTAATATTTCAATATTTTGTTTTTGTATTTGAACATTGAGAAGCTTCACGTCCCATCAATAGCAGCCCTTAATTGTTGATTGCTGCCTCGGTCTTTGTCTGCTGTGACAAAGTCAAGTAACGATTACCATACTGATGGTGGTTGACAAGTCAAGTGACATTCAAGTAATGGTGAGTGAGAGAGTCAATTTGCTTGTCACAACAAGACCGATTCAACGTTTGAATTCAAGGGATGCATTCCATTTATCGTCGACGAGTTGGACTATTCTGTGTGTTTCTACTCTCACAAATTTTAAACTGAAGTTTCTTATTTTCATCTGCCATAAGGTAAAACTGATCGTTTTATTCTTGTTTT
>JBAMIE010177341.1:0-13839 GCA_037177295.1 Kaempferia parviflora | reverse complement strand
GCATTAAAGCACTGCTTAAGTATTAGTAAGGGACAAAGGATGTAAACGGACCAGAGAGACAAACAATCCAAAAACAGACAAAGGAGATGAGATTGTTCAAGAGGCAAGGCATAACCTCACAATGTTTTTATTTTTTTCATTTTTCCTCTCCCTCACTTTTTTTTTTTTCCCTTTTACCTCTTTTTATGTCACTTTCCTTATCTCTCACTTTATTTTTCTAGGATAATCTTCAGGTTTATAAAATCACGAAGGGAAAAAGAAATATATATCACTTTCATTACTTTTAGGATTTTATCAGAGATTAATTAGATTCAATTAAGTTCCTTTTCCCTGTCTACTTCCTCCAAGAGTAATAATTCTTTCCCTCCACGTAAACAAATCACTGAATTCACTCAAAATCTGAGCAGCTGGCAATCCATGGCTGCAAGCGCATCAATCGAGGAGGCGTGATTCCTACGGTAACAGAACATGCCCGCGGGTCCGCTATCGATCGCGCACGCCGGCACAAGTGCGGCGAAATGTCGCTGTCGCGACTTTGGTCGCCAGCCAGCTGCCTTCTCTTATTCACTGGTACTAAATGGTGAATTATTTATTTTCAGTGTCTCCGTCAATTTATTTTAGGATCAACACGAAAGAAGGTAAATCACAGGAGCTACTAGTTTAGATAGTGACTATTGCATAAGAAAGGACAGACATTTAGCTTCGTAAGAATTTGACCCTCAAACATCATTGATGATAACACCATATATATTAACCATCAGTCCCTCCTGTGAGAACGTCTTCTCTTATTCATGCACATACATACATGCCGAATCAATTAGATGGAGGGTTCCCCTCTCTACTCTCTCTATCATGATATTCGGTTTGATGGAAGTAGCTCAACGACCTTCCTTTCCTTTCTATGTGTCCTCCTAAAGGATGTTGACTATAGTAGCTCGATTGGACCAATCAGACACAAATTCGACATTATCAGACATGTTAATTTTTTTTTTCTTTCATGGTTGACTTCATTCGTCACTGCGGTTAACAGATAAATCAGTTTGACCGACGACTTTTTTTTTTGTTTTTTTTCCTTTCCATTTCAAACCGAATGCAGGTAACAGCGTTCGGGACTTCCAGGCGCTCCTTCTCGAAGGCTACAACGCCGTGGCCCGGTCCAAGCCCTCGCTTCCGGCCCCGGAGTCCCCACCGTTCCTCCGGTCCCTGGTCCGGTCCACGCGCCGTGAGCCGGCGGGCCGATGCTCCCGCAGCCGGCGGCCGCGGATCGCGGTGTTCGTGCGCAAAGGCTGCCGGGTTCTGGTCAACCTGCGGGAGCTTGTCCGGGCGTGCCAGCGAACCGGGTTCGACGTCCAAATCATCGAGCCCAGGCGCGGCACCCCGTTGGACGTGATCCACCGCGCCCTCGCCCACGCCGACGCCATGCTCGCCGTCCACGGCGCCGCCGTGACCCACTTCCTCTTCATGCGCCCCTCGTCGGCGCTCATTCAGGTGGTGCCGCTGGGGCTGGAGAAGCCGGCCGAGGAGTTCTACGGTGAACCGGCCCGCCGGCTGGGGCTCGAGTACATGGCGTACAAAATAACCCCCGAGGAGAGCACCTTATCGAAGCTCTACGATCGGGGAAGCTCCGTCCTGGTCAACACCAGCGTCATCACCGACAGAGGATGGCAGGAGATGAAGAAGATCTACCTCGATAAGCAAAATGTCAAACTGAATCTTACCAGATTCGGTAAGGTTCTTGCTAAAGCTTACAACCATGTTTGTGTAGCACGATCAGGAATTTGATATACGCTTCGATTCTTTTGTTCGTTTGGCAATTTAATTGTTACAGGGAGAGTTGGATGTCACATCGATGTATATATTAGAACTCAAGATTGAATTTAAGTGTATTTTTTATCCGAGACTCAAATAGAAGTATATAATGATTTTTTATTTTAAGGAAATAAAAAAGAATGCAGGAGTTGTTTGTAAAGGTAACTTTGAACTGGAGAAAATCGTGACCGTTCATCGTCTTTCATTTTCCAACGGTCCTCGCGAGAGAAATTCAAATTTCGAAACGGCAATAAAGGCGAACGCTCCCGAATCTACTAGCCGTTATTTGAAAACCCTACCGGCCCAACCTTCTTCGCGTCGTCCGAGTCTGAATCTCCATTCCGCGACCATTCCAGATCCGATGGAAGAAGCTCCCGTTTCGCCCTCTTCTCCTCGGTCTCCCGTGCAGGAAGACGCTCCCATGGCTCCCGGTGAAGCTTCGGCACAGGAAGCGAAGGAGAACACGAAGCAAGAATCGATCGACGGTATCGTCCAGGTGATTAATCTTTTTTTTTTTCTCCTTCGATCTGATATTTTTTTTTCTTCGATCTCGCTTTATTTTGTTCCAATTTCTTCAGGCGATCAGAGATGAATGCCTCGTTCCGTCTCCGATTCTTAAGGGGGTCCCTCTCCCTGATCTCTCGTCTGCGTTGCTTCTTATTGGTAACGATCCACTTCCTCCCCCTCGATCGGTTGAGAGTTTTCTTGCAGCTCCTAAGTGTCATTGGCGTGTTTGCAGGGCGGAAGTATAACACGCTGACGGAGGCTAATCAGGGGCTAAGGGAGGAGTGCGAACACCTGCGGAAGAAGTGTGCGGAGGAATGTGAACCTAAATACGATATTTTGAAGAAGAAGTACACTGACGAACGTGAAGAGAGGAAGAGGCTGTACAATGAGGTCATAGAGCTCAAGGGTAACATCAGGGTGTATTGCAGATGCAGGCCGCTGAACTTGGAAGAGATCGCCAAAGGATCTTCCAGTGTGGTGGATTTTGACCCCGCACAGGACACTGAACTCCGAATCATCTGCGCTGACTCATCCAAGAAGCAATTTAAGTTTGATCATATTTTTGGACATAAAGATGACCAAGGTAGAAAGTAATTCGTATATGTATTACAGAACCATAACATCTTTATTTTTTTTAAATTTCATTTTTAAATTTATTTTTGAAGATTTGTTTTGTCCAAAGCTGCAGTTTTTGATTCTTGATAAATTTTGATTTCCGTGGCATAGTCATTCCCCCATCTGGAAACAACAAAATCTTCAATAATGAGACTTCTTGATGCCAAATTCATGATTGGGAATCTTGTGGTTGCAGATGCTGTCTTCAAAGAGACATTGCCCATTGTGAAATCGGTGTTAGATGGCTTCAATGTTTGCATTTTTGCCTATGGGCAAACCGGATCTGGAAAGACTTTCACAATGGAAGGGATTCCAGAGAATAGAGGCGTTAATTACAGAGCGTTAGAAGAATTGTTCAAAATTTCAGGACAGAGAAGCTCTCTTATGAGATATGAATTCTATGTCAGTATGTTGGAGGTTTACAATGAGAAGATCAGAGATCTCCTTGCAGATGGCCCAGACCAACTCTCAAAGAGGTAGAATTATCTTGGAAGGATTTGTAATCATGCATATGATTGAAAACTATTTTGTTACCTCTTGCAAAGTAAAGGTTCCATTTGTTGGGCTTTGTTGTTTCTATGAAGGTTGGAGATAAAGCAAGCATCAGATGGGACGCAAGATGTGCCTGGCCTTTTAGAAGCTCAAGTTGGCAGCGTAGATGAGGTTTGGGAAATTCTGGCAAATGGAGGAAGAAATAGATCTGTGGGGTCAACAAACGCTAACGAGCTGAGTAGCCGCTCTCACTCGTGAGTTTTCCTCCTGTATTCCATTCAAATTATGCTTTCTGTTTGACTATGATCCTTTTCATTCTCACTTATAGAAAGATTGTTAGATTGCTGCCTGACATTTTTATATCACTTAAAACATGTCTTTTTATGATCAGCATGCTTATATATTAAAGCTTTTTGCAGCTTGGTTAGGGTAACTATTAAGGGTGAAAGTTTTGTAGATGGTCAGAAGTGCACAAGTAGACTGTGGTTGGTTGATTTAGCTGGTAGCGAGCGTCTTGGTAAGATTGAAGTAGAAGGAGAGAGGCTGAAGGAATCTCAATTCATCAATAAGTCTCTATCAGCTTTGGGGGATGTGATCTCTGCTCTTGCCTCCAAGAACCCACATATTCCATATAGGTTCCTTCTAATGCTCATAGTCATATGCTTTTATTTTACTATCCAAACCTCAATAGTTTGAATTTTTCATTGTACTAATGGAGAGATGTATTTTGCAGGAACTCTAAGCTAACGCATTTGCTCCAGAGCTCTCTAGGTGAGAATAAACCTAAAGAATAATATAACATCTAGCTTTGATGATCTTGTGGTTTAGGTTCAAAAACAACAGCTACGGTAAACCGTTATTTTTTATTGCCAGAAGAAAATTTGACGCATTACCTTCACTGATAATTTTCATTCACAACAGGAGGAGATTGCAAAGCGCTCATGTTTGCACAGATTAGCCCAAGTTCAGCAGATTTAGGTGAAACATTGTGCTCACTAAACTTTGCTAGCAGAGTCAGAGGGATTGAGCATGGTCCTGTCCGTAAGCAGACAGATTTAGCAGAGAGTTTCAAGCTTAAACAAATGGTATATCTGTTTGGACTGCATATTGGGTTAATGTTGCTAGTTTTAAAATTTTGTTCTATTTGGCAATACGTAAGCAGGTTTTGTATCTTCTGCAATTATGTGATGCCTAATAAGAGTTATTGTACAGGCTGATAAGCTCCTTCAGAGTGAAAAAGAAAAAACTAGGCTGAATGAAAGCTTGCAATTGATGCAGCTGAAATACGCATCTCGGGAGAATGTTTTCAAAACATTGCAAGACAAGGTATTAATAAGAACTTCAGATCCTATAAAAGTCTTGCTCATGGGTTATAAATGATGATGCTATATAGTCTATTGCAGGTGCAGTCATATGTCGTTCTCCTTTCTAGATACTGCTAAATTGATCAGATGTATCATCCATAATTATTCACCCAATATTTAAGCCAACCCAGTGCAAAAAAGTAAAGTTAGTCATAACAAAGTTGTACATAACAAAGTTGTAGTGAACAAATTGCCCACACACTTATTAGTCTAGCTCATGAGGAACTCGAATTGCCTCAAGAAGGTGATCCAACTGATAGTAATTGAACCAAATGAAGATAGTATGAATAAATTAGTTTATATGTTCCAAGAAAAATCATAATAATATATACACCAGGCATCACACTAGATTTAGCTTCTTTCAAATCAGTTGCCTTATAGCAGATTATTTCAAATGTGCAGATCAGAGAAGCTGAGCAGACAAGTAAAAATTACCAGCAAAAGGTTACTTATGTCATTTTCAATCTCTATTCGAGTAGAATTTACAGCATCTTTAATTTCCCTTCTGTAAGCAACAAATTGCTTTATATCCATATTGACTATTTTATTGTATTCAGGTAAGAGAACTGGAGAATCAATTAAATGGCGAGAGGGCAACCAAGAAGGATGTTGCAGAGTTCCCAAAGCCTCCAGTGGCTCCTTTAAGACGGAGGCCTCCTTTACAAAGAATCACCAATCAGTTGTCACCCTCAGGACATCAAACAAATAGAGGTGCCCATCCAGTAATAGATAAAGAGAATAGTCTATTAACAAATAGAACTTCTGGGGAAGATTTAGTTAAATCTCTGCACAGAGCAAGAAGGATAACGCTGGCACCAGTAATCCGTAATGTACCAGCTCAACCCAAGAGGAGGGCCTCTATTGCAGTTTTGCAAGATACAACACAAAGAGCACAAGCACTGCCTGTAGCTAGACACCAAAACATCTCTGGTAATACCCAGTTTTCGCATCTTATGATCCCAAAGAGGAGGTCTTTGGCTACCTTTACTCCGATCAGAGGTAGTTCTCTTGGAGCAGCAACTACTCCAGACAAGTCAAATTTATTGGCATCTAGTAGCAAGTACAGAAGCACATTGGCAACGATGATTCCAACATTTTCTTCACCTCGCCAAAGGCTTCGACTAACTTCGAGCCCCACCAATGCTGAACACTTGGATGGTGCACACCATACTACAAACAAGCTATGCTTCAGTGTGCAGAAGAGAGTCATTGTCAGTTCTCCAGCTCAACCAAAACAATTCATGAATCAGGGGCACACGATGTTTAATCAAGTTTTAAGGGGTGGAAATCTTGTTGGAAGGACGGGTACCGCTCAGAGAGTCTTGTGCAAGAACAAACGACAGTCTATAATCTAAATTTCTACAAAAATGAAACGAGTATTGTTCTTAGCTCTTCTCCAATATCAAACATGATAGGTAGTGTACTTTTATTACCATTTGGAGTTATTGCTGTTAATATTGTGCCCTTATTAACTTTGAATTTCTTCTCGAAGCGTCCTATGTTTTTTTTCTCTTTTGACACTCGATAGGAGTATTATTGGATCATATCAGGAGATCCATACACTGGTACTCCTGATCAGAGACCAAGAGATGACCATAAAAAGTGGACCAAGAGATATATATTTCTAACACCACAGTCTTCTTATATATACCTTCAAATTTTATGAAATGTAATTAAACTAAATGTTACTCAATTATGATAAAAGCATTTATATCTTTGGATATATACTATTTTCCATCTTTAAGATTTATTTTTATAAAATATTAATCCTAATACAAACACACCATCTTGTAACTCTTTAAATCCTACAACCTATATCCTAAAATAAGTTTGAATTTAAGCAATTGCATAAAACATCCGTATTTTTAACTTTTGAAGGCTAAAGTCCCTTATCCATGGATGGTAAAATTTTGATTTACTAGAAGGTAAACTTTAAAAATCTAGTAATATTTAAAAGCAATATATTAATTTTATTATAATTTCGATTAGCTAAGTGTAATAAAAAATTATAACAATGCTTTTATACGATTTTTTATACTGAAAAAATATACTCGTGTTTTATCTTTTCGAAAAATATGATTATTCTATGATACTAAATATTAGAATAAAATAGATATTTTAATTTGATAATAAAAAATAAAATAAAAAAATATTTTTGTTATTTATAAAATTTTATATGCATTTTAAAATATTGTTAAACTAAGGGGATATTTTTACAATTTTCCAAAAAGCAAAAGAAAGCATTCCATATCTCAACCCACCTACCTGTTTCTTCCCGTCGACGATGTCTGACCTCGTCCCTTCCCCCGCGTTTGACCTCGTCTTCCATTTTACTTCTCCGTCAATTTGCTGAAATCTTCTCCAATTCGTCCAGACGCAAACTGATACGAACGGAATGGCGAGATCTGCCTCACTTCTCTTCCTCGTATTCCTGCTTTCTTCCCCTCCCTACTTCCTGTCCGTGCTCTCCCAATCGTCGCTCAGTCGGTTGTTCATCGACTGCGGATCGACCTCCGACATCTCCACTCCCGACGGCCTCGGGTGGATTTCCGACACCAGATACATCGACACCGGCCTGCCTCACAACCTCACCCTGCCGAACCTCCACCCCGTCCTCTCCACCCTCCGCTCCTTCCCCTTCCGCTCCGACCTCTACTCCCCCCTCAAGTTCTGCTACGTCCTCCCAACCTCTCCCGGTGGCCGCTACCTCGTCCGCACTACCTACTTCTATGGCGGCTTTGATAACGGCTCCGCGCCGCCCGTCTTCGACCAGATCCTAGACGGGACTTTCTGGACCACCGTCAACACCACCGCTGACTACGCCGCTGGCATGGCGTCCTACTATGAGGGCGTCTTCTTGGCGACGGGTAAGAAGAACATGAGAGTGTGCGTTGCCGCCAACACCTACACCACCTCTGATCCCTTCATCTCCGCCTTGGAGATGATCTTGTTGGACGATTCGGTTTATAATGGCACGGATTTTGGGAAGTACGCCATGGGCCTCATCGCGAGGAGCAGCTTCGGATCCGCTGGTTCGATTATAAGGTTAAATGATTTTCCTTTCTGGTTATTAATCTTATCTGCGTTTTTGCCGGTTTCCTTGCCACATTATTGTAAAGAATAAAAAAGATTGAAGAAACAATTAGGAAAGTAGTAACGTCTAAATATGCCACATTATTTGTATTTGTCATGCTGTCGGGGTGGGAGGAGGTGTCATTAGGTTGCCCTAATTTCCAATTTGTAGTAGGAACCCTAATTGATTTTATTAAATTTGACTTCTCACGCATAGTATCAATGTTTTTAGCCTTTTCCTCGATTTCCAATTTAGATGAAGAAACCCTAATTGACTTATTATATTAAATATGACCTCATGCTCAGAGAGATAAGTGGTAATGCAATACACGTTACAAGTATAAATAGGCTACTATAATGGAAGGCATTTTATTTTCAAAGTGACATTTAACATATTGCAACATGAAATCAATAGGCTCATTGTAAGAAATGTTATATTGAATCAATCTTGTAAAGCTCTGTATTTAATATATGGCCAAGTAAGATTCATGATATCTAATTGTCTAGGAGCTCTCTCCTTACGTTGATCCTAAATGAAAAAAGATTTAGAAATGAAAATAAGAAAAGTATAAGATAATTGTATCTGTTTTATAATGCAATTGTGAGGTGCATAAGATGTTCTCATCTATGGTACTTGCCACTTGAAGGATGATTTATTACTTTTTACATATGTATGAACTGTATCTATGTTATTTTGTCTGTTGAACAAAGTTTTACATGCTTGGTAGATACCCAGATGACAGATTTGACAGATACTGGCAGCCATTTTCTGATAGTACACATGGAAAATCTAGCACCCATAATATCACAACAGCTGATTTTTGGAACCTTCCTCCCGCTGTCGTCTTTAACACTGCCATGGTAGCAGATCAAGAGAAACCATTGGTGTTACTGTGGCCTCCTAATTCTCTTCCAGCTGCTATCTATTATATTGCTCTTTACTTTGCTGATATATCAGCACCCCAGAGCACCAGGACATTCAATGTCTTTGTAAATGACTACAGCTTCTACTCAAATTTAACAGTTTCATCATCTGGCCTTGTTGTTTTCTCAAACCAATGGAATCTCTCTGGCCAAACAATGGTTACATTGACTCCTGGATCTCCTGGTACACCATTAATAAGTGCCGGAGAGGTTTTTGGTCTCTTCTTGATTGGAAATCTGACAGTTACAAGAGATGGTATGTCTTCTGTTCCTTCTATTACATGTTATTAATTTGCTGTCGTTTGTCAACTTTTCTGTAATTGTATATTTGTTGCAGTTATTGCAATGGAACAAATCAGAGAAAATATTATTCCTCGACCGCCTGGTTGGAGTGGTGATCCTTGTATGCCACGAGATTATTCTTGGGTTGGAGTAACCTGCTCTTATCAGCCCCGAATACGTGTTGTCTCTCTGTAAGTTGGGCTTATTTATGAAATCTAAAATATATCCAGGTCTTGTCACAGTTAACAAACTATGAAATCTTTTCTAACAGGAATCTTTCAAGTATGGGATTATCTGGATCTATTTCACCTTATATCTCCAATCTGACAGCACTAACTAATGTGTAGGTATCCATATTAGATAATTGGAATTTGAAAGTACTCTAGCTTACAGTGTCTAGCTTGCAGATCTTTGGCCAATAATAATTTTACAGGAGACATTCCAAACCTAAGTAGATTGAGAAATCTTGAAAAATTGTAAGCGGCATCTTTTAACATTTCCTTCTCTTTTCTCCTTGATTTCCTAATAATTTTACTTATGTTTTTTTTTTTTGGTTAAAGACACTTGCAGGACAATCAGTTTACAGGAACCATTACTCTATCATTTGCAAATCTGCCAGAGCTACAAGAACTGTAAGTAGCATTATTGTGTTGCCTATGGTATAATGCTTTCTTCTTTCTGTCTGGCAAAGATTTAATTTTTATATTTTTCCTTTCTACTTTTGTTGAGTAAGGTTGTTGTCTTTTTTAATCACTATTAACGTCTTTCTTTGTGAGCACAAATAATGTTCCATGCTAATTCGAGTCATATCTAAGTTGCAGATTTCCCCAGTTTGTCAAACTCACACTTAGTGATTGATAAGTTTTATTAGTTTAGAGTATTCCAGTGTTTTTATCATCCTGATTGTGTTTAAGAAGAATGCTTATATTATGTGTACTTGTGAATTAGGCTTGTATAAATTATGTGACTTCTGCTGCTTGTGTTCTCCATTTGCAAATATACAGTTAGACGCTTCAGATGACAAATATATGCAATATGCAGCTTAAATAAATGTAGAACACACATCCAAACCACAAATTGAAGATTCAGTTTGCACAATTTGTTAACATAACCTGTTCCGGCAAACAAGCGAATTTAGATAAGTTCCACAATTGTGTCATTTCTCAACCTAGGTTTTTTACCTAAGATTATTTTTTGTTGTTTCTTAAACTTACAATTAAATAGAATTCAAAGTTTTAAATGTTTTTGTGAATCACGATGGTTGGCAGTTTGCTTCTTGTTTCCTCCTACATCTCCTTGGTTCGTTGACAAAGTTCATCCTAGTTTCAAGCCTGAAGCAATTTTATGCAAGTTGATAATTTCCTAATTATCTCTCGCAGAAGCCAGCTAATGAAAATCCCTCTAGTGATGAAGGTTCGACAAATAAATGAATAATATAGAGATTCTCACCAAACCTAAAATAACAACTAGTCCTTGCAACCAAGCACTCAGTGCATGCACGGACAGATATTGTAACCAATCTCTCGCTCACAAGCTTACATTGTAGCTCTACACCGAATCAATAATAAGACAAAACAACAGGTTAAGGAGATTAGAAATGCTCGTATAACAAGAACCATATTACATGAAGTTGAAGCCAGCCTAATATGATTGGCCATGATGCAGACAGACTCACAGATGACTCTCATTATATCTTATTTACTAACACTAATATGTTTTTCTTTCTTCTAAATGGTTGCTTACTTGCATGATGTTATGCCCATGGACAATGTTCAACTCGCTAACTTTTAATTGTTGCATGCATCTTTTCTAGGCTCTATGTTATGTGTTGTACATAATGCTAAATTTCCTTTCCTGTTCGTCCATGTTTCTTTCTGTTGCTTTTCCTTACCGGTTTGATTTTCTTGTTGCAGCTACATAGAAAACAATAACCTGACTGGTGAAATTCCTCCAAGCCTCTTCAGAAACGGACTGGATTTTAGGTATGTGATCTGTTATTGTCTTGTCTGCAAAGATTGTGGGTTTCTCATGTTTTCATAATTCAGGCGCCCATTTATTTTACCAACAGGTATTCACCTGGGAATAACTTTTCTTCTGTCCCTCGGCCTACAAACAAGTGAACTAAATTTTGCTTATCCAAAGGTTTTAACACGGTAACCTATCATGTTTGAAAGATGCATTCTCGATTCATCTGACATTTGAAGTGCAGGCTTGAAAATGTTTGCACGAAATGCTGTTTAGTGTGAATATATTAGTAAAAAGCTCCTAAATTCTGTGCTAGTGTATAAAGTAGTTTTGTTTTCTATCCCATTTTCCCCTTTAAATTAATTGGAGATTGATTCGACTTCATTTGTTCATTGGTGTATTGTGGATACGTAAATTCAAAGTGAAATCCTTATAATTTTGCCTTATTGTGTCTCAAAAATGCAAAGATGCCTGTGATTTCTATTCTTGGATGCCTTCTTGGATCAAGGAGAATAAGCATTTGAGTATGAAATTCAATATAGGATCCACTAAAACTCTTGTGGTGTTCAAGGATCTGATTCTCTCGACTTTGATCTCCAAAGATACGGTGGATCTCAGATGAGTATGAAATGATCTTGTTTATTTGAAACAACTTATAAATCTATTTTCTGCTCTTATTAGCAAAGTTATGGTATAGAATCTAGTGGATCTCAGTTGAGTATGCAATGCGTTGTTTCTCATAGGCATTGTTTGAACCGTAAGGTCTCACCCACAATGCACTCGATATGATATGCGCTACATCTACATTTGGGGATTAAATAAGTTCTTTAAATAAATGTTTAAATATAATTTTATTTTATTAAACATCGTAAATTACTTTTTTTTTGGATTGTATATAATAATTCAAGTCTATCATTTTTATAGAATCTATTTTATTAATTTTAAAATACTTTTAATCTTAAAATGGAAAAATAAATTGAATTGACTATTATATCTTTTTCGTAAAATTTCTTACAAAATGTAAGAATATAAATAACATAAAAAAGTAAAAATTCATTCAACCATCTTCAAAGAGTAAAAAAAAAGTAAATAAATAAATAAAATTTTAAATTGATGAATCAAAATTAAATAAAAATGAAATAAAATTTAACATTAACAATTTTTTCATCATCAAATATAGCATACAATGAAATAAGAGTGATTTTGATTCGTTAATTTAGAATTGTAAATTTTTTTTAGCTTGGTGAAGGTGGTGGAATGAGTTTTTGACTGATATCCTTTTTAGAATTGCTGCTTTTTCGTTGTTTATGTCGGTGTATGTAAAGGTTTTTATCAAGAATAGAATACGCAATTTAATAGAGATAAAATTTAAATTCACATTCCTGTTTTCTAAACCCTCCTACCAAGTACCCCTTAATTGTTTTTTTTTCACGTTTAAATTTTGGTCAGAGTTAAATATTATTTTTTAATATAGAGAAGTAAAATACTACTAAATAGAAAATATAGGAGTTAAAGATATTTTAGTCCAATTTAAAACATAACAAGTATATATCTCTAATCGCGCTGGGTTTGCTCGACACATGATTAACGTCTTTGGCAACGTCTACCTGAGATTTTGATGACCTAAGTCGAGCTTTAATAAAAAGGGCTCTTATAATGTTTTACTGTTATTTTAATTTAAAAAATTATTTATATTTTAAAATATAATCCTCCTTTCAACGTGCGATCATGAGAAACATATATTCTCCATTGTTTATTAATAGTTCAATGGAGCGTTAAAAATTAATAACACCAAATACTTAGGAGAAACATAACTTGATTAACAACATATAATTCATTAGTTATGAGCTATTGTCCATGCAAGTGTTAACCCTAAACTATCATGCAACATTTATAGTCCATGTTTCTTACCAAACTCGTAACTTAGCAGCGAGGTGAGCAAGATCAAAGTTCAAATAGAACAGCATTCCCATCGTTGGTGACTAGGATACCTGGCAAAACCATTTCAACAGGTCAATTGAGAGTTAAATGATCGAGGAAGGAGGTTGAGAATCAAATTGTAAATGGAAAAGGACCAAATGAGAGATGTATACATTGTTGAAGCCAAGTTGCTCTATAGTTTATGTTCATAGATAGTCTATTATAGAGAGGCTTCAGCTTTGGTGATAATGGGTAAACTAATTAACTTTAATATATGCAAAAATAATAATAATAATAATAATAACAATAATCTATATCAAGATACGGAGAGTATCTAAGGAGAATATACTTAATAATTTTCACATTCCATCTCAAGTTTAAATTTTTGGGAGGTTGGATTAATATTTCACTAATCCAAATCCAATATGACTAATTTTGAGTTACTATTATGCTCTAATAGCATTTCAGGTTTCAATGATTCCATTTGAAATAGTGTCAAAAACAAATAATGATCAATGAGTTAAGATTATCCCTTTGTTCTAAGTCAGCTTAAAAGGAAGTACAATTTGTCAGATAACTTAAATGACACAGGCACAGAAAATAAATCTAGCATTATGAAAATAAAAAAGACTTTATTGTTCCAAATGAATCACATAACGACTTCAAACTTTTTTATTAGACAAAATGAGAGGAAATAGTAAATATCATCGCCCTCCAAATCATTAATCATGCTTGGATCAACTAAACATTTACACAACCATCAAAATTGATAAAAAAAAATCGAAGACACTTAGATATCTCAGCTCTTCTTTAAAATAACAATAGCTAATTAGCTATATTTCCCAAGAAAAATAAAATGAAATATAGATCAAATACAAAACTTTCACTT
>JBAMIE010177326.1:0-13841 GCA_037177295.1 Kaempferia parviflora | reverse complement strand
GGTATATGCTCGGGCGTGCCGAGATTCGACCTCTAGACCTCATGTGGCAAGCTCCCATGTCTTAACCATCGCACCGCTCCGAGGGGACAGTTTTGTTCATTCTCAAGTATTTATGAATGATTCTATTCCCTTATTCTTAAACCCATTAAGATTGATTTTATTCCCTCATTCTAAACCCCTAAACCAAGCGTAACCTTAGCTTTATAGGGGGAATAGAAAAACTATCTTTCTCCTCCTTCATTTCTCTCATTTTTATTTTTATGCCCTTCAATAAATCAAACACTCCTAAATTTGTGTGACAATCCAGGTAAGTGATTAGTTGATCGTAAGAAAATTTTTTACTAGTTGTAAATTTAGAATCACTTACGGAGGTCATTCAAATGATCTGTTAGATTTGTTGTGATTGTTTGTAAATAGTTTATGAACTCTGTTTACTAAGCAAACAAATGAAGGTGTCGATTTAGCGGTGCCATTTTCTGCCGGAAAGAACCAATCCGCGGGGCGTATGAATTTTGTTTACAAAATGTTAACACAAAACTAAAATATTTGGACCTCGATGCAAAATTGTCCTGCACAGCGTCCTGCACGAAAATTAGTGCCGGATTACTTCACTCGTCTCATTCTGCGAGAACAAGAGGAAGAGCACCATCAGCATCAACGAGAAATGCTTCTCCATCTCCTTCCCAAATTGCCATCCACTATTTATACTCCCTCCCTCTCGCTTCTCCTATGCTTTACTCTTTGCAGGTGGTCGCCGCATCTCCATGGCGAACGAGCTCACGAGGACCGGTAGCAGCCGGAGCTGGACCGACAGATTCCGGGACGCCTCCGAAGTCTTCCTCAAAAGCGAAGCAAGCGACGACGAGGAGGACCTGCGGCAGGCGGCACTGGAGAAGCTGCCGGCCTACGGCCGCGCGCGGAAGGGGGACGTGCGGCCGGACGTGGCCGATTTCAGCGGCGAGGTTGAACTCCGGCGCCTCGGACTCCACGAGAAAAAGATGCTGCTGGAGAAAATCTTCAAGGTGGTGGAGGAGGACAACGAGCGGTTCCTCAAGCGCCTCCGAGAACGAATCAACCGGTGACTCCCATAACTTTCTTGGAATCAATAATGTGCACGATTGTGCTTGAGCCAACAGACTGTTGCTAATAATTTTTTTATAGATATGACAAATTTCAACAAAAAATATATCTTTTTATGAAGGATGTATATTTTGGGTTGAGGGTTTTAGGATTTGTTGATAAACTTATGCGACTATATATGTTTGAGCAACTTTTCCCTTAAGTTGTTTGATAAGTTTAAGTTTTCTGCTTGCTGAAAAGAAACTTGTGTGGCTACATGCATGGTATGGTCGGTTTGACATATATGAAAATGGAACAGGGTGGGATTGGAACTTCCGAAAATTGAGGTTCGATACCAGAATCTGTCACTGGAGGCAGATGTTTATGTTGGTAGCAGAGCTCTTCCTTCCCTGTGGAATACCACCCTGAACATCTTAGAGGTACTGACTGACTCAAATCTAAACTTGAGAATTCTTCATTACATTCCATACAAATATATTCCAAGAAGAGTACGACAAGATACACATGTAAATAGAATAAAATGAATACTATATACAGAGGTGGTGACTGATATAAAAACAAAAGAAACGATCATGCGGGAGAAACAAGTTTAATATATTAGTTTTTTCTCCATTTTTTTGTACATCATAAATATAGTCGTAAGTGGAAGGAGTCTATTATCACTAGGTGTACTTCATCATCCTTAAACATTTTTCTCCAAATTTTATGTGAAATCGAAATTTATTACCCGGTTATAGTTTTCATATGTTTTAAGTGAGATGTCTTAGTCAATCCTATATATATATATATATAATCCTACAAGTTTCTCTACTTCAGCAAGAACTAACTATGGAGATTTATAGGAGAACCATTATGTTTTTTTTTTCTCTTTCTCAAAAGGTCTAGTTTCAATTGTTTTGGAATTTTTCTCAGGTTAAAGTTAAACTCAGCAATCAATTTTGTATTCAATCTGATAATCATTTGTACAGCTCTTTTGATTTATATGATGTTAATTATTTCTTAACTATATAGGGTTTTTTTGGTCTTCTGCAACTCGCTCCATCCAAGAAAAGGACTATAAATATTCTTGACAATGTCAGTGGAATACTGAAGCCATCAAGGTATCGGGATAAGTTATCTGGAAAATTCTAATTCAGCATTAAGATACAGCATCTTATTAGTATAGCTCTATTGAAACTTGTGCTGATGGGACAAAACACGACTAGTTTATGTAACCCTACAAGGCTGCAAGGCACCTAAAAGAAGAGAATAATTCAGTTGGTTTTAGATAAAGTACTTCTGTATTTGACATAGGAACTTTTCCCTACACCATAAAGGCAGAAGTTTGTTATAGTTACAGTTCATACAACTAATATGCTGAATGCATTCTATTTGCTACTATTGCAACAAAATGACAATCTTATATACATCCGGTATCTACAGGTTCAATGCAAAGTAGAAAGGAATACTAAAAATTAAATACAACTCTCAGTTTTTGATATCTTACTCATTGTCAGGATGACTTTGCTTCTTGGACCTCCAGCATCAGGGAAGACAACACTCTTGCTTGCACTATCTGGGAAACTTGATAATTCTCTTAGGGTATGCTTTTTGTACTTTTACCACGTGGCATTAACATCAACTAATCTCTGATAGTTAAACTAGAACAAACCTTTTCAAAGAATTTATTTGTATTTGATGTCTTTGCTTTGCTTTCAGAAATCAGGTAGAATTACATATTGTGGCCATGAACTATCAGAATTTGTTCCCCAGAGAACTTGTGCATATATCAGTCAATTAGACCTTCACAATGGAGAGATGACAGTTCGAGAAACCCTTGACTTCTCTGGACGGTGTTTGGGTGTAGGTACAAGGTATGAGATGTTGTCGGAATTGTCAAGACGGGAGAGATATGCTGGAATTAAACCAGACCCTGAAATTGATGCTTTCATGAGGGCTACATCAATCAAGGGTCAGAAAACCAGTATAGCAACAGATTACATCCTGAAGGTTCCTGACCTCATTTTTTAGTATGTGTTCTATCCTTCATTAAGCTGGAACTAATAACACTGATTCTTTGAATGATGCAAAATAGGTACTTGGTCTGGATATTTGCGCAGATATCCTTGTTGGTGATGAAATGAGCAGAGGCATCTCTGGGGGACAAAAAAAGCGAATGACCACTGGTATGTAGCAAACAGAAATTGACAGGAAAGTAAGATTTCGATCATCATTTGTAATTGCCTAGCTTTGATGTCCACATGTTCTAAAATAAGAAATTATTTTCTTCAACACTTGCTAGGCATATATTTTGTTTTTTTTTTTTTTGATCAACAAACCCAAACCCAAACCCAAACCCAAACTCAAACTAATCAAAGAAACTTAAACTTCCCAGCCATTAGAGCAACCAAGAGTAAAAAAGCTAAGCATTGCTCTTAATCTCCCAGACCAGCTAATGTATCAAATGATACAAGAAAACCTCTGAATCCTTAAACTCTTCAACAAGCTCCACAAACAAGCAACCATCACAGACCAGCCAACCAAATTCCAGCAACAGCGCCATACGACCGAAAACCAAAAGCATCAACAACTCCACTAACACTCAAAATACACCACAGCTCAATCAACAATGCATACACTTTCCCAGCCATTAAAGCAATCAAAGGATGGAAGCGAAGCATTGCATTTAAGCACCAAAGATAACTAGTGCACCAGATGAAAAAAGAAAATCCAATCCACCACAGCTAAATCAGCAGCATAAAAACCTGCACACTTCAATTCTGCACCGTCCAACAATTTTAATCAGAGAAGCCAATTCCTTGAAACGTCACATATCAGATTTCTGCATATATCACACAACCTTTACAAAAAAATTAGCACTGACAGTCATCAAAAATCCATATCAGACCAGCCTTTAGATTTCATTAACCAATATTGAAAACCATCAAGAACCCCACAAAACCTACTTGCTAGGCATATGTTGAAGCCTAAAAGTATTGGATCTTGGTTTCAGGAGAGATGTTGACTGGTCCTGCAAGAGCACTGTTCATGGATGAAATATCTACTGGACTTGACAGCTCTACCACTTTTCAGATAGTCAAGTTCATCAGACAAATGGTTCATGTCCTGGATGGAACAGTGTTGATCTCTCTTCTACAACCTGCACCTGAGACATTTGAACTTTTTGATGATGTTATATTACTTTCTGAGGGCCAAATCATATACCAAGGTCCTCGAGAGAATGTTCTTGAGTTCTTTGGATCTCTTGGTTTCAAATGTCCTGAAAGGAAAGGTGTTGCTGATTTTCTTCAAGAGGTAACTTCAAGAAAGGATCAAGAACAGTACTGGTCTATCAAGGACCAACGTTACCGTTATATTTCAGTCTCAGAGTTTGTGCAGCATTTTAAATCATTTCATGTTGGAAAACGGCTTTCAGAGGACCTAGTTGTTCCTTTTGATAGAAGGAAAGCACATCGTGCTGCACTCACTAGAGAAAAATATGGCATTTCTAAATGGGAACTTCTCAAGGCTTGCTTGTCAAGAGAATGGTTGCTCATGAAACGCAATTCATTTCTCTATGTTTTCAAAACTACCCAAATAACCATACTTTCATTGATAGCCATGACTGTGTTTCTAAGAACTACAATGCATCATAACACAATTGCCGATGGTGACAAGTTCTATGGCTCATTGTTTTACAGTTTGGTCAATGTGATGTTTAATGGGATGGCAGATATATCGATGACCATCTACAAGTTGCCAGTTTTCTATAGACAAAGAGATTTCTTATTTTTCCCACCATGGGCTTTTGGATTGTCATATTGGCTCCTGAAGATTCCTCTATCCTTGTTGGAATCTGGAATATGGATTATCCTGACATACTACTCAATTGGTTTTGCTCCCTCCGTTGGACGGTATGTGGATAAGGATTTGTTATAAATCCTCTATTTCATCACTTACTCTGAATTGAATGCAATAAAATCGTTCCATCACATCTATACTTAATTTGGCAGTTTCTTCCGTCAGTTCCTAGCACTTTTCCTTGTGCACCAAGTATCTCTCTCTCTTTTCCGCTTTATTGCCGCAGCTGGAAGAACTATGGTTATGGCCAATACATTTGGAACATTTGCTCTACTTATTGTGTTTGTTCTAGGAGGATTCGTCGTCTCTAAAGGTTATTATTATCTTCTAGTAGATGTTCTTCGCACCTTATATTCGCCTCTTTCTATTTAATTAGTAACTAATGTTCACAAATGTAATTGGAATCTGATGTTGAATCAGTGTGTAACTCCTCCCTAGTATATGGATTCGTGTAGATCAGAAACTCATCTTTGTCCTTTCTCTACGTGAGCAGATGATATCAAGCCTTGGTGGATCTGGGGTTACTGGAGTTCTCCGATGATGTATGGGCAAAATGCAATAGCTATTAATGAATTCCTTGACCATAGATGGAACACTGTAAGATTATTTTCATGTTTCTTAAACATTCTAGATAAACACCTAGATTTATAATTATGAACTTTTGTAATCATTGAGTGAAAGAATGACAACACAGGACATCTGAAACTTAATGCATGCCTTCATCTTTGTTACAGCCAAACAATGACACCAATATAAATGCACCAACAATAGGAACAGCCATTCTAAAATCTCGAGGACTGTTTGTTGATGGTTATTGGTATTGGATTTCTATCGGAGCCCTTGTAGGCTTTGCTCTTCTCTTCAATATGTTGTTTATACTTTCACTTACCTTTTTGAACCGTAAGTTGTCAGTTCATATTACTAATTTGGTTTTTCATTTTCACATGAGTTAGTCTGATGGAATTATCTTTGTATAGCTATTGGAAGTTCTCAACATTTTGTCATTGACGAGGAATCAGAAAGTAACAAAAGAAAGAATTTGTACAGAGACCAGAGTTTTGAACTGATAGGAAGTAGCTGGAAATCTGCTACACCTGATTTAGAAGGTTAGTTTGTCTAATTGAATTTACTTTTAAAATTTATGATATCTTTTTTGTTATCTTCTTAAGTTTAGTGTAGTATATGAGATAGACAGTGATGAGTAGTTACTCAAGTAATTCAGCCATCATAAATTAATATATAATATAATGAGATAGATTTTAAATCATTCGCATGACACCATCATGTGTGTTAAATGTTAGGATTTAAATTAAGGGAAAAATTCAAGACGAAATCAATAGCTCATGAGAAATGAATAGTGTTAAATGGCCATCATATGCTCTAATAGGTTGTTAATGGGCTATAGCAGAAGTTCTGTTTTGGCTTTTATTTTATTTTTAAATGTATTCAATTATTTCTGAAATTCTTAATTCTATATGCTGATGTAGCTGCTGGTCGAAGAAACAGCTTGGAGATTGAGAGTTTCAATTCTTCAGTTCATCCAGCTAGGAGGGGAATGGTGCTGCCTTTTCAGCCACTTTCTCTTGCTTTCAAACACGTGAACTACCATGTTGATATGCCTGCAGTAAGTCAATAATTACAAATAAGTTACCTAAGAGTGTACTCATTGTAGATCACACAACTCTTGTTTGAGATATCCTTTCTTTCCAATTTGTCTAGAATCACAATACATGGATGACATACCTGAAATTAAGTATATCATGTACAGTGGATATAATTCTATCAAGTAGCCATCTTTGTTTTGAATCTTGCTTATCCAAAAAAGTTTCAACCTAAAGTGGTTATATTGCAAAAATGGAGGCAGTATAATCCAAGATTCCTAGAATGGCCATTTTGTGTGAATTGCTTTCGTAGAATCTTTTTTCTTATTTCTGTGAACAAATTTCACTGAACTTGCTTCTTTTTCACGTGCATTCATCACTTAGGGAATATTGGCAAAATAAAAAAATGATATCAGTTCACTGAAGAACAATTTAAGAAAATTCTGTTTAGAAAAAGAATAAAGAAACCTAGTGTCAGTTTTCCACTCTTTTGAAGGGATGACTTTAACATGCATATATACAATAATACAAAGGGAAATGTGCATAGGAGGATACACATATAGAGGAACATTCAAAATTATGGTGAATTCTAGCACTAGATTTCCCCATTTTGTACCTTTTCAAGCAATATTCTCCTATAGAATAAACATATAGAAAGGAAAGTTACCATGACTTATTTCCTACTTCCTATATCAGGAAATGAAGAACCAAGGAGTCAAGGAAGATCATCTCCAATTGCTATCTAATGTAAGTGGTGCATTGAGGCCTGGAGTGCTGACCGCGTTGGTTGGAATAAGTGGAGCAGGAAAGACTACCTTAATGGATGTTCTGGCAGGAAGAAAAACTGGTGGTTATATTAAAGGCCGTATCAGCATTTCTGGCTATCCTAAAAAGCAAGAGACATTTGCTCGGATTAGTGGTTACTGTGAACAAAATGACATCCACTCACCTTATGTGACTGTTTATGAATCGCTTGTATACTCTGCTTGGCTGCGTCTTGCCCCTGAAATTGACAAGGAAATACGAGAGGTTGGTTAAATAATCAAATATTCTGTTTTTACTATTTTTTATCAGGTTGGGAACCAATTTCACAGATCAAGTTTAGAATATGTTTATGTTAATCATCATTACAGATTTCATTGGGAAGTCAACTATTAATCTTTTATTCTAGTTTCTACAGTTGATGTTTGTGTCAAATCAGTCCACTTTATCTACTCCAAAATGGTACTTTCTTTCATGCAATACATTATTTGTCCAGTCAAATAGGTGATGGGAGATATCAAATGTGATTTCGATATGTCTGAAATGGATGTCAGAAAAAAAAAAAACAGATGCTCACACCAATGAATCTGTCACACCAATGGATGGCATACCCCTGTCACTATGAAGTATTTGATTGAGACTTTAATATGAAGGTGTGATTGTTTATTTCATTGTATAGGTTTTTCTGTGACATGTTTCTGTTTTTTTCTTGAACTGACTGTGTTGCTAGGCTTATTTCTTAGAGAAAAACAGTTGTGGGCTAGTCTATTCTTGTTATTGTTACATGAAGCTAGGTGCATTTTTCCTGTTCAACAACATACAATTAGTAATGTCAGGCAGAAGTAACCAGAGACTTCAATGATATCGTACACTTGATTATTACTACAAAATTATTTTGCTTGAAGTGATGATATAATAATTAATACTTGTGTTTCCATACTCTAGATGTTTGTGGAGGAGGTCATGGAGTTAGTTGAACTGGATGTAATGAGAGATGCTTTGGTTGGCGTTCCGGGGATTGACGGTTTATCAACAGAGCAGAGAAAAAGACTCACAATTGCTGTTGAGCTGGTCGCAAATCCATCCATTATTTTCATGGACGAGCCAACATCAGGTCTAGATGCTAGAGCTGCAGCCATAGTCATGCGGACAGTGAGAAACACAGTGAACACTGGACGAACTGTTGTTTGTACAATCCACCAACCAAGCATAGACATATTTGAATCTTTCGATGAGGTTCTTGCCCTGTAATTTCTTTTTAAGTTTTTAAATATATACAGACTATATATATATAATCGATTCACAAGGGGCTTACTTTTTGTTATGGTTTCCAGCTACTTTTGATGAAGAGGGGAGGTCAAATTATATATGCTGGAGCAATTGGGCATCACTCTCGCAAGGTTATAGAATACTTTCAAGTGAGTTCCAACTTTATATATTACCTTTTATGGCTTAGTAACATGTCTCAAATTCTCATTGGCTGATTTTAGAATGTTGACATCTGATTTCCCTCAACTTTGTCTTCCTAGAAAACCTCTTTTAATATCTTCCATCTTTCCTTTCCTGAAAATCTGGGAAGAACCTTTCATTTTCACCTCAGCCGCACTAGTAAAATCTTTCAAGGGTCCAGACATTTGCCTCACATTCCAAAATTCTAGCTCGACCACCAAATCTCTGCACGGTACATCAAATCAGACTGCACTCTTCCAAGATGTCTTTATCTGTAAGTAGGTAGAGTGAGTTTAAATATCCATTGCGTAGACATTTGACATTTAGTTTCTAGAAGAATAATCCAAGAGGGATAAGAAGGATTAGGTGCAGAATAAACATGGAATAAAGAAGAGCAACAAGCATTAGGAAGGCCAGACCACATACAGGCACGACTATAGTTGCCTCAGAAGTGGCCTCCAGGGCATATCCGAGTTGGTCACCACATGGTAGATTTGTAGATTTCCGGCGAGCCGACGGAAATACCCTCCCTTATGGTGGCCTGCTTGGTTAGCTGATTTACCTCTCTATAGATGGTTGTGGGGCCGGTCGTGTGGGGGCACCTGGGTTAGTGTATAACCTTTTGTAGAAGTATAGTTGCCTCAGAAGTGATTCCAGTTCAATTGGATCACTTATCAAATAATAAATTTGAACAGCTCTCAAAATATTAGACAGAATAATTGACCTGAGAAAAGCATCAATATAGTTCTGTACACTTTTTGGTTTCCAGGTATTGGTCATTTTTATTAGCTTTTGATGTGCCTTTATGCTATAATACCCAAGTACTTTTCAAGAATGTCTAAATTTACTTGCTCTTAACCAAAACGATTTCCCTTCAGGCAGTTCCTGGGGTTCCTAAGATCAATGAAGGCTATAACCCTGCAACATGGATGCTGGAAGTAACTTCTCCTTCAGTTGAGGATAGCATTAACGTGGATTTTGCTCAAGTATATGCTCACTCCTCTCTTTACCGGTATGTAGATGTTGTGTATCAAAATGCAATCAAATAAGTTCATATTTACTTTCTTTTGGCTTACCCAGTTTATCAAACTAAGTGAAAAATATGTACGCCCACTTCTATTCTCCAGGAAAAATAAACAAATTATCAAGGCACTGTTTGTTCCTTCAGTGGATTCAGAGGACTTACATTTTCCAACGAAATTTGCCCAGAGTTTTGGTACTCAATGCATAGCTTCTTGTTGGAAACACTACTGGTCATATTGGAGAAACCCACAATATAATGGTGTCCGGTTCTTCATTACAATAGTCATCGGCCTTATTTTTGGCACTATGTTTTGGCAAAAGGGTGATAATATGTAAGCTTGTTTACTTTTCTCAAATAAGTGTGTTCTTGTCACACATGGATAGGGAACACATACAGTATAAGATGATAAAAAAGGTTATAAGCAATATTAGAACCCTTGGTGCTTTCTCTTTTCATTCTTTTTCAATTACGCTTTCTTTTCCATCGACTGTTTATTCTACACTTTTAATAAATAATCTGTCATCATAAAGTATCAAATTGATATTTTTGAACCATATCTATGAATTTTGGTAAAAGCTAACTACTGGTAGAGCAAGCTTCCAAGCTTACGATATTTCATGGGACTTTTCAAGTATAAAAATCAAATGGTAATGGTGGATAAGATAAACTTCTATTCTTGAAAATTTCAGTCTGGTTTGTTCCAATTCATCTAGTTGCTGAAAAACAAAATTTCTATGCATAGAATAGTTGCTGAAGATGTAAGCATCTTAATATTTGGCTACATGACACAGAAACAAGGAACAAGATGTTTTGGATCTAGTTGGAGCTATATATGCTGCTATTTTCTATCTTGGAGCCACCAATGCTATCACAGTGCAACCGGTTGTGGGTATTGAAAGGACTGTCTTTTATCGTGAACGAGCAGCAGGGATGTATTCGGCCCTGGCTTATGCGTTTGCTCAAGTAAGATAAAAATCTTTCATGTCTTTTTAGTTAAGTGATACAGTTTCCTTGCATTTAGTTTTTAGCTCCACGCCAATGTTGAGTTATTCAATATGCTTTTTGTTTTGGACTTGGGGTAGATTTTCTATTCTCCCATTCTTGTTTCTTCATGTTACATAAACTCGAAGAAACCAAGTAAACAACAGAGTAGGGGAAAACTCAGTTATATCTCCTACTCACTTAAAATGTATGCATCTGTTTGAATTCTAATGTATAAGAATATATTGGAGCATCCAATGAACTACATGATTTCCAATATTTAACGAATCAAGTATCTGTTAGCCCTATCAACAAGAAAATCATTCAATTAATATTTTTCTGTAGTAGAGCTTTTTAAAACCTATAATTAGTCAATCAAGTATTGATTAAGCTTACAAGAAAATCATGTAAATATTAACCTTATATTAGGGCAATAACTATTGTTTCCTAACCGACATGAGACATCTTCAATTTTCTTTGGTTTTGCAGGTTGCCGTCGAGATGGTATACATACTAGCACAGGGGCTGATCTACACCCTGCTCCTCTTCCCCATGATTGGCTTTGGCTGGCACACAAGCAACTTCCTTTGGTTTTTATTCTTCATTATAGCGTGTTTTTCCTACTTCATTCTCTATGGTATGATGGTGGTAGCACTCACACCTAACCACCAAGTCGCAGCAATCCTCTCAAGTTTCTTCTACACCTTCTGGAACTTGTACGCAGGCTTCCTAATCACCCGACCGGTAAGTGTTTGCCATTGCTCACAAGTACATGATTCTCATCGAAATTCTAGTTTTTTCCACAAACAGAAAGACCATGATTAAGTTGACCGCATATCAAACAGGTCCAAATTCATTTTTCGACCTCGTGTAAATTTGAAATGTTTAACTTCGGATAAATTTATGATTTTCACACCTCAACTTGATACGCATATCGACTTGTGACACGATCCTTACAATCCCCTTCTAATATTACATTACATTTGTGATTTTGCAGTCAATGCCTGTATGGTGGAGGTGGTATTTCTGGGGTGACCCTGTAGCTTGGACGATATATGGTCTTGTGGCATCCCAACTTGGACAGAACGACAAATTGATTGAGATCCCCGGCGAAAGCAGTGTTACGGTGAAGCAATTCCTGAAACACTACTTTGGCTATCAACATAGTTTCCTTGCCTATGTGGCTTTGGCTCATTTGGCTTTCGTCCTCCTCTTCTTCTTCATCTTTGTTTACTCTATCAAGTACCTCAACTTCCAGAAAAGATGAGAAAAGTTAGAAATTGTTGATCACTACGATTATAGTCATAGCCCTTGCTGAATTTACCAAAGAAGAAAATGATGTATTAGGCACTATGGATGATTCATCAAGAAGAGTTCTGCTTGTTGCTATTTTCTTGTGCTTATTTTGCTTCAGGAGGTTGTTTTACGGGTGTAACTTTGAAAGATTGTGGTGAACTCATGGATTGTAAGTTCAAATAAGAATGTGTTTCAGTTTTACCATGAAGGTAACAAGAGGGACTGTGTATCGATATTGTTTGTATACATTAGTTATGTTTGAGTTGATTCAGATCTACTGTTGCAGTCCCCTTAACTTCTAGTCGTCTCTAACGAATCCACCTCGATCGCCATTGCCCCCTCATCTTCTCTCCCAAGATTTGATGGTTGGTAGGGTTTCAGTGGCTAGTAGACATTACCAGGAGTTCAAGATCCTCCTGCATCAACTATCAAGATGAAGAAAGAATTATTATTACAGGTTACAGAAAGTTTATGACTTGGTAAAGGATACATGCGATTACTCTGAGCTAAAGCCTTAAAGCAACAAGGCACAAAAAAAGTATTTTTAGGATCACAATCAAATAAAAACTTTCTTCTAAATAAATATATATACACGTACATTCAAGTTACCTTGAGCAAATATACCCTTCGTACTTAACCAAAAACAAAACATTTATTATTAGATATTATATATATTAGAAAACTATAAAACAACAAGCTGGTTTGCCCGAGTGGTTAAGGGGGAAGACTTAAGATCTTCTGCACATAAGTGCGCATGGGTTCGAACCCCATAGCCAGCATTTTGAATTTTTTAACTTGATAATATTTTATTTTTGACCTTTATAGTTAGCCAGCATTTTGAATTATTTTAAAGAGATAATATAATTTTTTTGCATTTTGTTTGACCTTTATAAAACTTTATGATATCCAATAGAAACAATAGGATCAATCTTATTAGGCATTTTGTTTTTCTATATTCAAATTATATATATGTGTATTTTTTTTTATTTTTTATTTTTGCTTTTATAAGACTTAATGATAAACAAAAGAAACAGGATCAATCTCTGTGATCAATTCTTTCATTGTTTGCATGACACATTTTTCCACTTGTTTAGAGAGAATTAATTGGCAGCTCCACCGAAAACATTTTTACATTCATCTATATTTTCTTCGTCTTCTCACCAGCCCCCGGAGCATAGCTGAGCCTAATTGATTATCACATAATAAATTTACAAAATTGAACAATTCATATTTTACCTTTTAAAGAATTCTTCTCACCCATTGTCCAACATCAAGTATCCTCAACACTCAACAACCATATCTTCAATAGATTCGACATGGTCACAAGAAGCCCAAGGGGTGATGACAACTTAGTCTCAAAAGATAATGATGGATTGTGTTATTTATGCGAACCAAGAGCAAACATAAAAAGAATATTTTTTTTTCTTTACTTAAATTAGATTTTTTTTAAGTTGATTGAAAAAATTAATAAAAAAAAAAAAAAATACTTCATGTAAAACAAACACCCCCGATTAGCTCAACTTTATGGTTTAAGAGAGGGCGACCACAAGCTCCAGGGCAATGGTTAAGAGACAAGACGCTTTCTAGATCTCCAATTATCATAAGCCATTGAACGCATCTTCTCATTCACCACTTCTATGCAAAGCGTGGATATACCTCTCCCATGTCTTAACCATTTGCACTTATAGCTAGTAGTCACCCGAGGTTTACCTCCTCCGTGTTGACTCTGGGACGGATCGGCAGGGGCGCTGGGGGCGAATGATTCGCATTTATGTCACATGGATAAAGAAGAGAAAGAAATTCACGAT
>JBAMIE010177312.1:0-13845 GCA_037177295.1 Kaempferia parviflora | reverse complement strand
ATCTTGCTTCCTTATAATATTTAGCATTCTTACTTATGGAACCTTCATTCCGATTTAAATAATCATCCTAATTAGTTTTAAATCTATCGAAGTCATTTAAACTTTAAAATTGATTCGACTATAATTTGACCAAATCAACTTCAAATCAATTTCGATTTGAACCAATATAATGTTTATCTCCGCATCTACCTGTTAGATTCATTTTGAACTCAATTCAATTTTAATTTACTATCCTCACTTCGTGTTCTATTATTTAATTCATCTATTTATTAATATATATTTTATTTTTAAAATTTAATACTTAACATTATAAGTCACCATATTTTCTCGTGAAAGTAATACCAATTGATAGTTTAGGTCGTGGGATTTTTAACTATATGATCAATTTTAATTTTCAACGACAAATGATGATAAAACAATTGGTCAAAGTGTCCGCTAAGACTTTCCAATATAATATATATATACATTAAAATGTTTAAATGTCAGGGGGTGCGGTCGCACCCCCTGCTACTTATGTGGCTACGCCACTAGCATCGCCTATATGGATCCTTCTATGTTATTGGGTTGATCCCCTACTATATTATCATTTATATTTAAATAAATCTTATCTTATTTTATTATTGCTAATCAAGTCTTTTTTGTCTTTCTTTTCTCATTTGATGTGCATATTTTTCATAATTTCATATCGTCTAACTGGAACATTTATTAACCATCTTAAACATATCTCTCAAATTTTTCCTCAATAGGTGCAACCCAGACTTTCTTTCTAATATTTTCATTTTTATTCTGTCTATTCTTGCATCTCCGCACATCCATCTTAACATCTTCATTTTTACAACTCCCATCTTTTACTCATGCTCGAGTCATTATCCTAGATTCAACTCCATATCACATAACAGGTACATCCTTATATGTTTCACTCGGAAGTCAGACATCTACTAGAAATTCACTAGTGCCTTGATTGTGAAAATTGTTGTATCACTTGGTTGGATAGGCTTTAAGGTAATGCCCTGTTGCTATGAACCTTAAAATCCCTACTATCATGATCCATGAAGCACAAACCCTAAGTATTATGATCCTGGCACTTAACCCTACTATCAGTTGCTCATGTTAGTCTTGTCAAATGATGAACTATTTGTCTTCTGGCACTTAACCCAGTATCATTTAGTTACTAAGATCACTCAAATTTATCATGATGCAGTTCTATTTTAAAGCAACTGATGCATATGGAGAGAAGTGGTAGAGTGCATGGATGATTATACATTTGTTTTGAGAGTAAAATAATAATAATATGCTCTCAATCTGTCCACAGAACCAAAACTTCAGATAAGGAAAACAGATAAGATAGCATGTGAACAATGAAATGAAGCTTTATGAACTAACTCTGCAGAGATATTAAGTTGTTGGTTGATTCTCTATTCCTGTCTTTCAATTCCATCTCTTTTGAGTGTTCTTGATGCCCAGAAACTGATGCTGTTGGTTATTTATTCTCCTTCAGTTTGTAAAGATCTAGGATTTGAACAGCCACTATTAAGTGGTCTGAACTTTTTCACATGGAAAAGAAACAATTCTTGATGTGGATAGGAAGATATTTGTCTTTTTTTCCAGAGAAAAGACTACAACTCTAATGATAAGGTCAAACTTCCTTTTCCAAAAAAGTTTTTGGACTAGAAAATAAAATCTTCTGTTACATGTATATCATGGTAGCACTTCTCTTGCAAGCTAGCAGTGAGGAAGAAATTAACTATTCATTTCTATAAACTTTTGCTATATGAACTTCTCATCCTTCTGATCTTAAACAATGGTGATTGGTGAAGGAAGCATGCAGGACTGCAGCAGATCAAGATCAGGCAAGCTCAAACTCAAAGGAGGAAGGGAGAAGTGGCTATAAGTTGAGCTCCCTTTTCTCAGTTCTTTCATGGTCACCAGAGCAGACACTGTGTTCCTGAAGACCTGCTCTGCCATGATTAAGCTCTTCTCACCTCCTTCCTCAGTTTGGTATTGATCAAGAACTGCAGGGAATAGAGTCTCCATGGTGTTCTCACATTCCTTGACAAGCCTGGAGATGAGGTCAGTGGTGAAGAAAGGCTGCTTCAAGACCTTCTCAATGAAGGGCAATCTGAGAAGGCCTCCAGTTCTTTTGTCATACTTCTTCAAGATCTTTGCTAGACCTGAAATGGAGGTTAGTTTTACTGAAAAATTCCTGTTTCTTTCAGTTGTGCAAGGTGTTTTTAGCTTTACAAATTCATTTCTTCATCAATCAATGAACTAGATTCCTTCATAATAATTTATGAGGAAAATTGATTCAAAAGACCTGTATAATTAATGCTACTGTAGTTCACCAGCAAAACCATTTCACCATGGAAATTGACAATCTCCATCCTGATCTTTCTCATCTCTGCTTCATACTTTTCCTCTAATGGCTGACTCCCTCCAACCCCATAAGTCTCAACCACTCTCTTAATCCTCTCCTGCAACTCCTGCTTCAGCAAAAACTCAGCATATGACAATCATGAAAAAAAAAAAAAAATTTGTTGAACAAGAACCTTTTGGTGGATGATGAACTCCTCCTCCATTTCCACAAAGAAAGTGTTGAACTTGTCGATCTCAGCATCCAAGAAATGGATGAAGTGAGCTTCAGCTTTGGAACAGGGTGGCTGGGTTGCAGATATGAGGCTGACCAGCTTCTTCAAATCCTTGTAAGAGAGAAACTTGTCCCTCCACTGAGGGAGGGTGTCCTCCATTTGCCTCCTGAGCTTCTTCCCAAACTTCATACTGCTTTCTTCCCTCTCTCATTCACCTCCTCTTTCTCCAATCTCTTGAACCAATTCACAGCTAGGGGTGCTCACAAAAGTGTTCACCTATAAATAATCAGATGAGAAAGAGTTGAGAATATTTTAAGGCATATTGGCATATGCTCAGTGTGATGGAAGGGGTAAAGTAAAGAGGGTAGATGATAGAGTAGGTGGAGGTGAAACAAGCATGAGGCATATTCCATGGAGAAGAAGTATCTTCTTAGCCTTAGGATTGATATAGAAAAAAAAAAACATTGTTTCAGTATGGTGTTGTGGAATAAAATTGGACAACCTGTTGGATTTAATCTCGTTATTTGGTGGGTTTACCTTGCAGTGATAAATTGTTACTTGTGGCTTAAAAATTATGTATTCGAATCTTGAAAATAGTCTTTTAAAAAAAATAGGATAAAATTGCGTATAATAGATGCTTCCTTGGGAGTCCGGGACCTTATATGATGATATTGGACTGTCATTTTTTTTTTATGTGGTTGGTTTACTTGTTATTTTATAACAGATGATTTTACATAATTACACTTTGATCTAATTGTTGTTAATTACAAGTATATATTATTGGATATGAATTATACGTGTAAAATATGTTAATTCACATTCTATTATTAATAATAGGTTGATAACATAATCATGTGGTAAAAGATGATTCGTTCACCTCAGCGCTCTCATCAATCAGTCTCTATGTTAACACGGAGAAAGTAAATCATGGATTACTACTAACTATTTGTGTAAATGGTTAAAGTAGTTGATAACAAAATCAGATCCTATATACAAGTTGTGGTCCCGTACGATTGGATAATCTGAAATCTCTCTGTGGGTAAGGAGAGTACGACGCAATCACCATGATCTTGACAAAAGATTTGCTCCTGTTCTTTTTCTCAAGGATTACCGAATTTCGTGGACAACGATAGCAAATCGACTGTATTTAAGTTTATCGTAGAATTCGATGCATGCTTTCTCTTCAAATTCATTATTGGATTGTTAAAATTTTGATTTAAAATTCATGATTGAGAAATCTCAATTAGAACCATCTACAGCCATGACATCTAGCTCTCGGGTAGGATTGAATTCGTTAGTATGAGATATAGTTGTTATTAAAGGGTAAGAGTTTGAATTGGACAAAGTTGAGAAAAAAAATATTCTTCACTGTACTGGCCAACTAGAGCTTCTCAATTTACCTCGATGGTCGTAATGCCCAATGATGGATTCCACCTTACTGCCATACAACAATGGTATCTCTACATGCTAAAAAGACAAGGCATTCAGCAAACTGTTCGAGTATTCGTGATTTAAATCTCAGTTATAAATCGTGTATTATAAAATAATTTTATTTAGTGGGTTGAAAAACATAGGAGGAAGGAGAGGGCTCGCATCTAAGATTCGTTGAGCTCAAGGACCAGATACCCTGCATGGATTATAAAAAAAAACCATGGCATCGAATTCACTGTTGGAAAGAAAGAGAGTAACAAAATATATCTTGGGAAGATAAATTAAAAAATGGTTCTTAGTGGGCGCTTTTTAGTTCTTATTATGTATGCCTTTTAGCTACTTAGTAAAACAGTCCATCATTTTTTGTAATTAACATCAAATACATAATTTATATCGACGGACCAATAAAATTTTTTTACTAGTTATCAAGATAAATTAGAAAGTATTCATAAAAAATAATTTATTAGTTCAGTATTTTAAACTAACTGTCTAATAAAAAAATTCATCCGTTGGTAAAATATTCATGCATGGAAAGAAAGATGAGATTATTATTATTTTACTATTTTATTTAGAATCTGGACTCTTTACTAACTAATTCTTAATAAATTTGGGAAAGCCCAAAAGTAAATTTACGTTAATATTCTTTTTTCTTTTCACACCGAAAGTAATTTCAAGATTTATTAGTAATTTTAATTAGAGATCTAGAGTTTTAAACTGAGCTGCAACATATTATTGAGAATTTTTTTTATTAATCATTCACAAATTTAGAGTTCGAAACTCAGCTGTAATGTATTATTGAATTTTTTTTCGTTAATCAATCATAGATTTAGAGTTTTAGACTTAGCTGTGGTATATTATTAAAAATATTTCTCATTAATCAATCAGAAATATAGAGTTCGAAACTCAATTGTGATGTATTATTAGAAAATTTTCTCATTAACAGTATTCATATATTATATGTTAAGGCTTATTAATAATTTTTTGTGATTTTTATATAAAAAATATGCACTATCATGGTTCTTCTTAGTCTCATATCTTAGGATTGATAACACCGCTATCATATAAGCTTCTATAAATATCTTGAATCAACGACGTTAGAAAACATACCTTTCATAGTCTTTTAGTTAAGACGATTAAGTGTAATATCTATTCTTATTAGTTAATATGTGATATAAAAAATTAAATTAATTTTTTTATGAGGGAGAGTTCATTATAATAATTTACTATTGAGGTTCTCAAACATCGTCTTTACGTTGCACTACTTGGTAATGTCTTTCAGGGTTCATTTCTATGTAATTTATTATTCACTCATGCAATATATATTGAAATAATTTTGTTGGCCTGAAATTGAGAACTCTGTTTAGAACTTTTTCATTTTTTTAATGGAAATTTTTTATTTTCATTTGTCAATTCTTTTATATTGTGTAGTGTTTTTCTTATTTTTATGAAGGTCAAGTATTTTGTTTGTGAAAAATAATTTTGAACATAGGAAAAGGTTCGATGGAAAATATATAATTGTTTTGATAAAAAAATTAGTTCCAATGTTTTTTTTAAATAAAACATACAATTGGGAAAAAAAATATTTTTTCATGATCATTCTCTTTTTTGCTGTATTTTTTTCATGAGAAAAAAACATACAATTTAAAGATCGTATATACTCTCTCTATAAGGCGTTCAAGGCACAATTTTAATACCTTAGTCATATTGTTAGTAGAGGAGAGCAACGTACAAGTCATGAAGGAGTAATTCACCTCAAAGAATATCAACGCACAATTAGGTTTTCTGGGTCTCACGGGTTATTATCATAAATTTATTAACAATTAAAGAAAAATAGTGCACCCGTCTCTTAGCTTTTTTTTTACTGGCAAGACACTATTTTCTCTAATGTCGAATCGCCACGTCAACGGTTCTCTAGAGTCGGTCCCACAGATATAGAGGGAGGTACATATAGGTATACAAGTGAAAGACGCATGGCTGGGGCTATCACAGACAGTGATACCTTGAGGATCGACTCCTGTCCGATTTGGACACAGTACCATGTGCCCCCATCTATGCTACGCCCGGGGGCGACACTATTTTCTCTAATGAATAGATGAATGTGTGTCAAGAAGATGTTGGCTATCATACATGTCATCACAAAATAGAGATTATGTAGTTGACATGAGGACGGGTGGATGGAGACGTTGGGACGAGCAAATCGACTTTTACTACCACAAAATAGAGATTATATATCCCCCATGGGTATGGTGGAAAAACACTTAGGGGACGAAATTGGAGGATCGGAGTTGAATTCAGATGAATATTTTGAAGATCGACCTTTAGATGCCATAAGTTGTGTTCTAAATTTAGCCTATAGGGCCAACCAAGGAGAATAATTAAATAAAATGTTTACTCCACACATATAAAATGAATCGGTCTTCTATCTATAGGAAAGAAATGGAAAATCACATTAAAATGCATGAACAGATAAGTAAATAATCTTAGGTTGTCGGCCTTGAAAGTTAGGTCGAACTGTTAAGTTTTTCGGAAGATGATTGCTTCGTATCGCCGAGTTCAAGTCCCAACCGAGTCTGAGTGACAAGTTTAGTATGTCGAATGCTCTGAGTGTCGAGTCAGGATGTAAACTGTCCGAGTGGATATCAAGGAGTGGAAGCCGAGTGTTCCCGAGTCGAAGAAGCGTTCAGGTCAATGAGTCGGGAAATGAAAATGTCGAGGTCTATTTTTAAGCAGTTTCCTTGAAACAGATTCTCCTCACCTCCTGTACTTTGAAATTTTCTCGGATCATCTATTTTCTAAAATATAGCATCAAACTGTGATCAGGGAACAAAGGTGGAAGGATTTGCTCGTATGCTCTGAGTTCTCAAAATTAATCTTGCTGGGTAAATTTTGCCCCGATCGGTTCGACATTCGACGCACGCAGGTTATGCTCACACACGAGTTAACTTGGTTCAGTGTAATTCAGATCCTAAATTTGTACCTTATGCACACCCATGCTTAAGAGAGAGTTTCTCTCACGCATATGTTTACATTATCAATATATATACAACAATTTAAACCAATAAATTTATTAAGAAATTTTTAATATGAAACTAAAGTCTAAGTCTCATTCATAATAAAATCTCTTTATTCCTCTCCACTACTTCTTTATCATTCACATTTTTTTTTAGCGTTTAATTGTGGAACTTAACGTCTACGAAAGAAATAAATGAGAAAATAAGCTTCAACTACTTTCGCAAGTGAATTTTAATGAAGAAATTAAGCTTCAACCTTATGTTATTTTAGAAAAAAAAAATTGTGAAGAAGAATAACTAAGTTGTAGTCAAATTATCAATTCAATGACACAATCAACCTATTGAATGCCCTACCACTACACTATTGCTCCAAAGCTGTACGGATCAGTGGTAGGGTATTTTTAAATTTCTCAGATATTTAAACATCGTGTTCCAAATTTGATAAATTAATGGATGAATGATTAACATAAGAATATTGAATAGATGGATCATTCACTACGAGTGCTTCTTAATTTATCATGGTGATATATATAATTTTGATATACTACACTCCTTATATCACACAAGCACCAAAACAAAAATTTCATTTTGAAGTTTTTTTTACTTAATATTATAACCCAACTCCTAAACTCTAATGGCAAAATCTGATTGGAATAACCAAGAGGTTAATATGTATAGACACTTTTTTTCTTTCCTCCTACATAAATCTTCTTCTCATCCTTATTGAACCCCTGTGCTACCGCCCGGGTAGCCATAAACGTGGCTCACCCTTGGTACAACCTCGAGGACAAACTTATTACGAAACCGAGAAAGATAAATAAGTTAATTGTTTTTCTTCAAATAATAGTGTCAATTTCATTATGGCTTCTTTGGCTAGAAGGAGCTAGCTAGCTCCTAAGAGCCATTGACTTGAGATTCGTTAATTCGTCTAATGCAAGTTCTTGATCTCGAAACCCCACTTCTTTTCATTTGATTCAATCGAATTATTATTGTCCTTATTCCCTATATATACCAATTCAGGTATTCTATGCCTTTTGATCAAGTAAAGTTGTTTTTGAATGCAAGCAAAGTACCTTGATTATTGGGTTCTATATTCTCTACATTGCCGATTAGACGCTCCAAATCTCGTCGATATCTGAACATGTAATCCTTGTCTTACTCTTGTTATCAAATATTTCATCATATATCCACAACAAACTCGATACGATCAACTAAAACTACATTACAAAGATTCTCAAATCTTAGTGTAGCAAGTGATGATCAACTAACATATTCTTGATATTCTTCTACTTAATCGTTAGCTGTAGTTGTAGTCGTAGTTGTGCTCTCCATTTTAAGAGTTATTATGATGATTTAAAAAAAATAAACAAATAAAATATTTTAAGACAGAAATTAAAAAATATATATATATAAATAAAAGTGAAATTGTTCTATCAAAACTCCACGACTTCCTATCCTTCGTGACTACAACTCCCCACCAAATCCTTCAGCGGAAGTAAACAGCAACCAATGAACCAATTCTACCTACCCGCGACCTCTTCCAATATTCGACGTCACCCGAAGACTTACCGTTGCATCTCCGCCGTCCGCTGGCCTCGTGGGGCCCACGGGATAACTACCGTGCCATGCGCGCCACACAAAGCATTACGTGGCGTACGTGCCCCACTGCAGCGGTTTTAAGGACTGTTCTTCCTCCTCCGCCATCGCATGGATTAGCGCTCAGTCTCTCCCTCCTCCCCTCCCAGGTATGCGATCCTAGAGCTTGGTTTCAGAATCATATATATATATTTATATATATTTATTATTATTTTCGATCCTTTTGTTGCCTTGGAGATGTTCAATTTTAATCGGAAAAAAAGAAAAAGAAAAAAAAAAGAGTTCTTGATGCTTGTGTTTTTCTGCTTCGTTTCTTCTCCATTTGGTTGCTTTGTTTGGTAAAGATGAGTTCTTGATGGGGGGTTTTGTGTTCTTATGCCATACTGCTTCAATCTTGCCTTTTGGTTTCCGTTTTCTACTTGTTTCTTTGCGTTGAAGCTTTGGCCTATTTTTCGTTAACTTTGATCGGTATGGATTATGATTAGTTCTATGGATTTAGGACTCCATCATTCATGCTTACAGCGAAAGCATTGATTTTCCACACAAGTTATCATTTTTTTTTTTTTTTTTGGTGAAATGGTGGACCCAAATAGTTCATCTGAGAAGGTTTTGTAATTGGGGGCAGGGAAGAACACCAACTTGCTATGTGTTTGACTAAATGCAGCAGAGAGGAGGGGCTATTGGATTCTTGTCTCGTTTTTTTCAGTTTAAGTAGTTTTTTTTTCTTTGATGATTTGAATACACAGTTATTCTTCTTTAATTGTTTTATATTTAGTTGACATATAGAGGATGTTGTGGCCATGAACAGCTCAATGAAAGGAACATTTGTTCATATTCTGCATTTGTGTATGTGGACTAAAACTATTTGACTAATTGTGAACAATTAATTGCAAACAACATAGTGAAAGTGTTGATTAAACCAATGGTTAATTATAGATTTTAGGTCTTTATCTTTCCATGGAAAAATGCTCTTCTTTTGACCTCAAACCAATTTGTATATCGTATACTGATTACTTTTTTTTTTCCTTTTCAATTTGTGTACTTGGTATTATTTCTCTTGGTAAATTTACGTTTGTTTCCTTGATATTTGTAAGGTATGCTTTGTGTTCGTTCTTGGTCCTATGCTCAATTATCTTTTTTTGAATGAATTTGAAGGTTAAGTGCAAGAAAATGGCATCCCTTACCCCTGGGGTATTGATAAAGCTTCTCAAGAACTTAAACACCGACGTAAAAATATGCGGCGAACATCGGTCTGTCCTTCTTCAAGTTGTCAGCATCGTACCCGCGTTAACTGGCTTAGAACTTTGGCCGGACCATGGTTTCTTCATAAAGGTGTCTGATTCTTCACATTGCACATATGTTTCCTTATCGAAAGACGACAATGACCTTATCTTAACGAACAAGTTGCAACTCGGCCAATTCATCTACATTGACAAAGTGGAGGCTGGAACCCCAGTCCCTGTCCTTGTCGGTGTGCGACCTCTGCCCGGAAGGAACCCGTGCATAGGGAGCCCAAAGGACCTAATGGACATGCTAGTCCTTCCTGATAATTTTGAAACACTAGATCAGGAGAAGAAAACTTCAAAGACATATGAGTCATCTAAAGCTGACAAAGGGAGGACAAAACAGAAAGTGGTCATCAAAGAGGAGAAGAATGTGGTTGCATCTCGATACATGCAAGGTGTTTCGAGGAGTAGCATGAGAAATTCTGCTTCTGAAACCAACTCACCGGGTCAAAAGGTCGAAGAAAAGGTCATAGTTGTCGTTCCTTCGGGGGCCAAGCAAGAGTCTAAATGTCAAGGTAAGCATTCAAATCGACTAATGCATTCTTGTTTATATTAGATGATTGATAGTTGTCATTGGTGCTAGTATTACAGGCGAAAACTATAATCCCGTGTAACCAAAATAAAATAGTCGACGTAAAACAGGAAAGTTCAATCGACGACCTAAAATGTGATTCAAAAGTTCCAAAGACAGTACCTGCCAAGTCTAGTCGTATCGTAAAGAAGATACCGCCTTCCGACTCCATTTACTCTTCATCGAGCAGCAATAGAAGAAAAGTTGTGGATGCCATCCCATGGGAATCTCTTCCTGCCAGTTTAATCAAGCCTGGGAAGGTAATTAACAGCATTATAAGTTGAATTCCAGAAGTCTAATCACTGATGTTGGAGGCATAAGTTTCATTTTAAGGTTACAGTCTTTGATATGCAAAGTCGGCTCGATAAAAGGGAGAGTTCATTTTGTTTATCCATCAGATAAGAGTAGAGTAAAATTATTCAATCTGTTCATTTCTATCAACAACTGCAAAATCTGAAGACCTGAATCACCAGGAAGAAACCTATCACTCACATTTAAACAATGACTTCTTGTTGTTTGATCATCCATTCAAATGTATTTAAATGTTTCATCCAGCTCATTGGTTGTCGCCAAATTTGATGTCATTCTATGCAATAAACCAAGTTTAGTGCCATCAAGAGCATCAACATTCTACTGAATCTTAATTTTTTTTCTTTGCGTTCTTGGAATATGTCAAAGTAATTTTTACACTGACAAATGTTGGGTTTGCATGGTAGATGGCCTCATTGGAATCTTAAAAGGACGCCTTTTTATGACAAGAACATCTCATTGGGCAACTATATATTTTACTTTCCGAAACTACTTTTACTTTTGGTGTTGTTGTAGCAGTTATGAGTTCGTATCTGCAACATAATTATAGCAGCTACGACATGTATCTTCTACGGTGTAATATAGACTCTAGTATAATATAATATTGACCAATGTAATCATTGTTTACTAAGATTGACTAGAGATAAAGTACTCATATTGTGATAGTTATATAATTGCTAGAGATAATCATTGTTTACTAAGATTGACTAGAGATAAAGTACTCATATTGTGATAGTTATATAATTGCTACACCACAATGTTATTAGTATTGATATAAGTTAAAGTGTTGCTACAATATAATATTAATCATGTGGCAAAAAGACGATTCAACGTTGACAAGAGGTGAAGTATCCATATTGTAAGCTAAAATGTGTTAGAATTGAAATGTCAATGTTGTAGTAGCTATGAAATCATAGTTGTTATTATTGCATAACAACTACAAAATCATAAAAACTACTATAATTATGTAGTAGCTATGAACGTAGCTTCTACAACAACAACAAAAGTAGGGACAATTTTGGAAAGTAAAATATACAATGACGGGATTGATAACAAATGAAAGAGAGACTCTTTTGACTGATTCTAATATAAAAGGATGTTCTTTTGATTTTTGTCCTATTAATTTTCTTCTATATATTACAGTTTCTCTTTCGAAAAGAAAGTTGCATATTCTAAATCATTTCATCGTTTAACCTGAATTTCTGTTTTAATAGGGAATGATTAAAAGAAAAAACACAGCTTTTCTGATAGTAGCTGAGGCGAAAAAAGAAGCAACTGCTGCAGCAGCTCTTGTTAAAGGCCTGGGGTGAGCATCTTCTTCTTGTTCCGATTGTTTCACCCCATTTCGTTATTTGTTGTTGTTCCACCAGAATTGAGATAACTAATGAGTCTTGTTGTTTTAGCATATTTGCTGATCTACGCAAGTCTTTGGTGGAGGAGAATCTACACATAGCTCTCGCGAAGTTCTTTTCTCTACACCGGCTTTTAGATCCACCAAGCATAGCAGTTCAAGACAGCTCCTCTGGGATCCTGAGACAACTCGCTGGAGGAGAAAAGTCGATCAAGAAGCTTACATTGCCTTTGCGTAGCGGTAAAAAAGATTCAAATTGTGCAAAATTCACAGTGGAGTCCCTATCGGACGAGAGGATGGAGTGGGCAAGGGGGGATGGCCTGAATGAGATTCAAGAACTAAGGACCAATCTCCGAAAAGAATCACAGTCGTGGTTCTTATGTTTCTTAGAAAGTGCTCTTGACACTGGCTTCTCCACAGAGTCACCACCGACGAAGAAGGGTCCCAAGGATCGTGGTGGGGAGAACACAAAGGAGTCCGACGAGCTCATTGCAGGAACACTCTCACAGCTCAAAGAAGCAAGTAACTGGTTAGATCAACTTCAAAATTCTGCATACACTGGACCAGATACAGATGGATTGGTCGAGACAATCAATCGGTTGAAGCAAAAGATCTACATTTGCTTACTCGAACATGTTGAATCAGCCGCATCAGCCCTTGAAGGGAGAAAAAATAGCACATGATTCAAAACTCTGTACAAAGAAAACTCGTTCCCTAACTAAAAAACGGCAATGTGTTTTGTCGGTTGAGCTGTTGACACTATTTCAATTCTTGTACCAAGAAAGTTTGTGCTTGGCACAATGGTTGGATTAAGAAATCTCACAATTTGTTCAACTGTTTCTTTCCTTTCTTTGAATTTCTTAATTTCATTTCCTCAGTCTTTTAGGAGTCTAACACACTTTCTTTTTTGCGCTTCCATCTCTCCAGCCTCTTCGACAATGAATGAAACAAACATACTATGTCGAGTTTGCTAGGCCTAGTTTGTGACTGTAAAACTTTTAACAACTAAATCTAAATAGTTTGGTGATGCTAAGACTGCCTTTGGTTTGGCTATTTTTCATTTTCTAAGAAAAGAAAAAACAAGGGAAAATATTATTTGGTTGACAATTTCCGTACACATTTTCTAGAAAACAGAGAACATTTTATAAAAAAAATAGAAAATATTTAAAAGTCATTTTCTAAAAAAAAAAACACAAGTTTCATGTAACATGTGTTTTTTACAAGGATTAATGGCATACTACTATATATTTATTGGCCTTTTCTTCTGAAGGCTATCTAAATTAGAATGGTTGATGAATCCAACATTATTAAGCAAGTTTGACCATTCATGAGCAAGTTTGGTATTCGGTTTGTTTAATATATATTAGGCTAATTAAATAACAATCTTAAACAACTTAGTAAATTAAATAAACAAACTTGAATACAGTTATATTCAACTTGTTAATATTCATGAATAGAAATTGTAAACTGTTCGTGAACAATATTCACAAACAAAGTTTGTAAACTATATTCATCAATAACACTTTTATTAATATAGAACAAATAAACTTTCAAAATGAACAACAAACTTTATTATCGAGCTCAACCAATCAAACAAACATAAAGATATAAAAAATTTCAAACAAACAAGGAAACTTAATTGAGAGTTCAATGACATGTAAATGAACTAAACTCAAAACAAGCTTAAACTAAACTCAGGGTTGCA